>JABFQD010004187.1:0-12130 GCA_022817045.1 Psix sp. ZL-2020 | reverse complement strand
AAAAACAAATGTGGAAAAGTGCTGTGTTTAGTATAATATTATATGTTTCGTAGGAAAAAATGTGAATAATTTTGTGATCTCTTTTTTAATCAATAATAATATGTTTCGTAATTCGCAGTGAACGTATTATTTGTTTTGATACAATTTCAAACAATGTTTCGAATGTTTGTTTGTGCTGTTGTTTTGTGTTTGAGTGAATATTGTAAAATATGGTGGAAACCAAATTCGTGTATAAATAGTATATAAAATTTTATGAATCCTAAGCTTCTAACAATCAAGTATTTTTTAATCGTTTAGTGTTAAATAAAAATTGCATTTATAAAACCTACAATATGCTAACGAGATAGTATTTATTGTAGTGAATTTTAGAAAGGTATGATAAACAAAAAATTCCAAACTAGTCGAAATTCAATTTATTTTGTTAAGTAATTTTCAGAATTTGGAAAAATATAAAGCCTTAATTAGATTTATGAATAATTATTTTATAGTTGATCTTATGTTTCAGTTTTTGATTGTGTTTTTACAAAAAATTCATGTTATAGAAGAATTCATGATATAACATAAAATTGTTTTTTATGAATAGAATCGATAGTAATATAAGGTCCATCGACCTTATATTACTAAGGTCGATAGACCTTAGTAATTAGATTAATAAATGTTAGTCTGCGTTGAATATGCATTTGAATCATCAAAATTATAAGTTATGAAACAATGCTATGACGTAATAGTATGCTTCCACGGATCGTTCGGTATTTTAAAATTACATCATCATTTATAGCATACATACTTTTTAATACCTCAAATAAACATTTGTATATGAATCACGTGTATAGAAATGTTAGTTTATATTAACTCCAACTATATGAACATATTTCGATATTAACATACGTAATTATGATCATGATATTAACATAAGGTGTAAAAGTTATTTTACATTCCGCGAAATCTCTTTACTTAATTTATACATAAATATTATTCTATGCAGTTGCATACCTCTATCACATGTAAGAAAAACTAAAAATTTTGATCAATAAAAGACCGAAAACGTAGAATTACGTTCAGCGATAAATTTCTGTAACATAAAGTATGTTTTCAAACTTCTTTAATCACTCTTCGGAATCACTTTTTAGTGTCACTAAATCAGTATTCTACGTATACAATGGTTGATTTAACGGATTAAATAAAATGGTTCAGCATTCGAAGAAACACAAAATAAAATGTACCAATTATTTCGAAATCCTTTATAACCCACGTGAAAAAGAAAAAAAAGGCAGAAGTAATGCAAAGAAATGGCAACTAGGCTGGATGTTATTCACGAGCCAGCTATTCGTTTCATTTCTGCCAGATATCAGCCATACAAATGCCATCGTATAAGGCTGGCAAATGTCTGGCTGATATCTGGCAGTAATAAGGCACATAGCTGGCTTTCTATTCACATCTAGCTTAGTTGCCATTCATTTACCTTCTTTTCTTTTCCTCACGGGAATAACTGCGACAAATTCGAACGAATTTCGTAGTATTCATGACATTATAACCTAGTTCTATATTTCAGTAAACATCGAACGTCGCAAAAATGAAAATCCCGTAATGCTTACGAAACGATGTATACATTTCATTCAGCAACGATACTCGAGAATGTTCATAAAAAGAGAAAAAATCCAATATAAAACCAACACTGTTACATGTAATGTTTATGATTTTTGATTTTAAAGTAGCATATTTTTTTCATAAATCTTTATCTATAATATGCTATTCAATTGTTAATGAGTGAACTGAGATGCTTAAATAATACAGTCTAAATATGACGCCATTGGAGGCTTGTAAGTGCGTCACTTGCGCTACAAATCATGTCGCCGGTGCGGTATCGTCGCGGCGAAAGTGGTTGACCGGAGATTCAAAACATCCTAACTAATTTAAGCAGTTTCCTCTCTCCGAGGTTTTGAGGACGTGAATGAGTGCGCGAAGTCGGAAGAAGGAAGTTTAACGTCGAAGCAGGAAATGTAGCAAGAAGAAGGCGATGGGGACAAAAATAGGCGAAAAGATAGAGAACAAAGAAAGCAGAGAAAAAAGCAAAAGTCTCACCCTTCGGGCAGCATGTCAGAGGTATTCCTGGTCCAATAATTGATGGTCTTCGGGTGTGCCTCGACGTAGCATTGCAATTGCACGTCAGTTCCTGTTGGAGCGCCTAAGAGCTGAGTCGCCACTTGCACGACCGGCATAACTGGCAATGTTAAAGAGTAATTCATTGTTAGGTCGAGCGAGGGTTGGCTGCAAGCCGAGTCGAAAGTAAGGCGCATTATAATACACACTTACAATTCACTGCAAGGGTGACCCGTCTGCTCACCGCAGGAGGCACGTCGTTGCTGGCAATACAAAGGTATGTGCCCATTTGCTGTCGCTCCACGCGATGGAACGGCAGCGTCGAGCCATTGTACAGGTCCAACTCCTTGAAGCCTCCAACTAATCAAACATATTTTGCATCGAACCACGTATGCCCAGCCGAATCATTTGTTGTCGCCAAATTTGTATTCCGCCTGCGAGCCGATCCGGCTTCCGCTTCTTATCTCGTCAAAGTGCCCCGATAAATACGACCCGCCAAATATCTCTGTAAGCACCCACTCCTTCGATCTGCTTTATTACGTTTTCTACGCTTCGCCCCCGCACTTCACCCCGCGCACGTTTTGTCCGCGCGTCGCGTCTGTCGTTCTGTCTCCTCGAACGGAAATATTCGAGGAGAAAAACATGTTCTAGTATTTGCGTTTCGTGACGTTCGACTCATAAGCGGTCTTGTTCGATGAGTTTCGCGCGCGATTCTGCTTTTTATTCTTTGATTTCGTTTGCTGTTTGTACGTACAGGGCAATGTGATTTGAACTTTTATCAAGTTATGTGGCTGGCTTTGGGCTGATTTATCTGTTATGGACTTTGAATTTATAGTAATTATCGATTTGTGAATATTCGATTTTAGATATTATTGAAATTTTATGTGCAGTAAAAAAAATTTAATAAGTTGGAATTGTTCAAGATTAAGGTAATATTTAAAGTAAACATTATACTCTACAATTTATTTTGAAATTAAGACGTATTTCATTACTATGCAAAAGAATCTTGGCGAATTTTTGACCTATCATCGGTGAATGAGATAAGTTCTTTTTTGTTGTTTTTTTATTTTCTATTTTGTTTGTTTTAAAATCTTGATGAGTAGTTTGAAGTTTATATTATATTCCGTATTATTTCATTTCACTCTTTAAATTGAACATGAACTCAAACTTCGTTGTTATTGTTGATAGCGTCTTACTATAAATTTATGATTATTTAAAACTCTTAAAATTTTTTTCATCATTAAAAAAGTGGCTTATCAATGGATTGATATTAAAAATATAGTACTGAAAATTCAGAATGTTTTTTATTAAAATAGAGATAAAAAATGATGATAGCATAGATGAATTTATTTTTATTTATATTCAACTTTTTCAGCTAAGAATAAACATGATTATTTTGCATTGACTAAATGATCTTAATATTCCTCATTAAGATTTCTTTATATAAAAAAGCAGTGGTGGTCTATTCCTATCAAAAATTGTATATCGATAAAAAATGTACAATCTTTAGTCATCTATATACCTAATTAAAAAAGTTATCAATAGTCAAGTAGTATAACTAACTGACGCATGCTATAAATAATCTTTATAAATAGTTTTGTCGAAATGAAACAAATATTAGTCACGCAATTCATAATTCTTTTTCATTGCATCTAATTTATTTTACTTAATTCAAACTGAAACTGTTATTTAATACAGTTTAGATGTATATTTACTAAAAATTATTTATGTTTATGACCTATCACAGAAATTCATCAATGCATAAAAAAAGTATTTCTCGAATAACAGCCGAATAAATATATGTATTATTAACAGATGTATTACTGCCATATTTTGTAGAACTTTATAATTAGATATTCATTAAGGCTTATCATCAAATCTCATAAAACTGGACTGTTTCAATGCGTTTTTCGTACGTATATATGTAGTTTTTACATAAGCCTTGTTTTGATAAATACATTCAATAGACATGTTTTAAAGAAATTTCATTTTTGAATAAATATTCAAATAGAATGTACTTTAAGTATTTTTTTCAGTACAACAGAAATATAAACAATATCCGATCAATTCTTCAATTAATAATGAAATCTTCTGTACTTTTTTTTAAATCTTAAATTCATACAAGTAAAAAAGTATATGAAAGTTCCTAAAATTATATCTAAAAAATGAAATGTCAAGTAAGACGTTTGTAGTTTTTTTTTATTACGTTTTTCTATTATGAAAAATACTTATATTTTATTTTTTATATTTTATATTATAAGATAAAATGATATAAGAAAACATTCAATCTCATTAATATACATAAATAAAGCTCTATATATATCAGTTAAAATCTGTTGATGAGAAAAAATTTAATCTTTCCTCGTTCTCTTCTTCATAGTGCCGAAGAGCATGAACACACGATTTTCACGACCCGTCTTAATCTCCTGAAAGATCAACAAGCAATTCCGGAAGTAAACCACTTATGGCTTTCTACACCTCGGTGAAAGATCAACGCTGCGCTCATATACACCATCCTCGATACTGAGCGGTTGTTGAGCACGACCGAGACTTTGTTTGCCCTACGACAGAATTTACCAAGCCGCATGACAGATTTCAGTGGATCGTTCAAATCATGGAAAACGGCCGGAGGGCGGAAAAAAGCAGAAGGCATCGTAGTAAAACTATCGGATAACGAGTTGCACGAATTCCAAACTTTGACGACAACAAATGGCTTGGTTACTTGAATGTTAAGATCATTTAATAGTTCTTGACAAGCGAAGGAATGCTCGGAGAAAATTCCAGCGGTGCATTCCTTCGCAATATTTATAGGAATTTCTGTGACCGAAAATTGGCCCAGTTTACCACGGAACCGTTTCTTGCACATACAGCTCTTTTCATCCCGCGCATTACTTTTATCCCATTTCATCTTCCCACTCTTAAGACCAAGATGTTTCCTGCGCGCCATTGTATTAAAGTGACATAATTTTTGGCAAAATGAAACGTCTATAACTTTCGCATCCGCGTCTACGGACACAAAGACGGCCAATATATTATCTCGCTCTCGTCCCTGCGTGTTCATTGCGGTCGACCGTTTTCAGTGGAATTCTCAGCGTTTTATCAGACGAGCCTCGGAGAAGTTTGCTGTTGCAAAACAGCGGATCAATCAAACGAGAAACCCGTGCGATTTGCATGTAAGAAACTAATGGCTGCAACTAAAACGTTTTACTGCAATGCGACGCTAGCTTGGAACAATTGTTATTCATAAAACATATGTGTTTCGATGGAACACAACTGCGTTGATTAATCTATGTACAAGCGGTGCTTGTATTTACTTAGGTCGCAAACCCGGAAGTCCAACATCGATATCCGGCTGCTGAATAACTGAACTTCAAGCACGTGTCTCAGTGCCCGCCCACTCGGGTACCAGCTGGCGTCCGCGTAGCCGCCAACGAGTAATCGCGCAAGTTATGCACCTAATTGTTCATCATCACCAGAGTTTTAAATAACCGTATACATCGAGTTATTAGTGTAACGACTCAAGTTTAACACCCCTAACGAATACGAATAGCTCCTGGCTATTCTCGCTCCGCGTGCCAATTGTCGACTTTTGAATTTCAGAATGATTCTCATGTCTTCAAGCCATTCTCTCGTTATGTTTGAAAATAGCGTTAAAGATCTAACCTTTTTTTAAATAATAATAAACTTGATTAAGAAAAGTAAGAACTATTTCAATTTTTTGATTCCATTTAAAGTTACCGTAGTATGGTTTAATAATAATTTAATTGTAATCAAATTCGGCGATTCTATACTCTTAGGTCTAAATTTACACTTACGAGAAAAAGCTATTTATAGAATGAAATGATTTTTATTGCATCAAAATCTGCATCATTTTCTTCCATTTCAGACAAGTTTTCAAGAATTTGAAACTTTAAGGTTAATTTATAAATGTAATGCATATGGTTTCAAGATGACAAGACAGAGCTTACATGATTAAGATAATAAACAACGTGAAATTAATTATGCAAAGTCGTCGACAAAATATGATTTCATAAGTTTTGTTTATTATTTACTGTGATTAAATATTTGCAAGTATAAGATCAAGATTTATATATCTTAAGTTTTTAGGAATTAGGATGCATATGATGTGTTCTATTCAAACATGTATATAATTTAGATTTGCACTGACATGCTCAACGTCCATGTCTGATGAGATCTAACCTGATTTAATCAAGTATGCCTTCATGCAGAGAGAAAACTTGATTGTACTATCATGATAGTTAAACGCAATGGTTAAATTGATAAAATTGTTTGCAATTTTTTGAATGCTTAAAGTCAAATGTGTTATAGAGCATAGTACTATCTAATACGGAAGTCAAAAATGTCGGAAGTACTGTGAAAAATGTGTCGAACTGAATAATGTAAGAGGAAGAATAAATATTATTGGAAATTGCTATATTTCGCGACATCTAACATCTAAATAGGAATTCATTTCCTTGTGCTGTATATAGTTTTTAATTCACTATTATCAATGAGTTTACATAATTATATTATTATATTATTACAAATAAATTGATTTTATCAGAGCGAAAATGCTTGTGTTCATATTTTAAAATAATAGAGAATATTTCAAAAATCATAATTATGTTAATTTAACTTTAGATACCAGATGTCGCATTGAAATATGTCAAATCTTAATAAGTATCTAATGATACTCTTGAGAGTTCCATATTCAAAGTTTTTAAATTTAAATCTAAAATTGAGAAATTAAATTCATATGCTTTAAAGTCTGTCAATTTGTTTTACTCTTTATTAAAAAATTCTTTCAGAAATCGGAGAAAATGACATACAGGTTGTGATGTGAGAAAAGTTTGCACCGTAGAATAATTAGACTGGTCCAAAATGTCTGAAAAGTAAATTGGAAAGGTTCTCACTTAATTTCATAATCATAAAATATTTATCTTCATTAATTGAATGGATTAACCATACGCAGCAATTATCTTTACTTGCGAAATTAACATACTAATATAGTTCAGATTACAAATTGAGTTTACAGTAATCGATTATTGATGGCGTTTAATTATCATTGAATTTTATAAATGGCTATATGAAATGATTTGAAATTGTTTATTAGTATTGACGTTCGTTTAACTATGATACGAAAAATCGGAGGAAAATGTGGATGAAATATGAATAAAGGTAGAACGACGTGTTTTATATTCGCGATGAAAAAGCGAACATTGCAGTTTGAACGACTCGAAATTGTTTCTCGTACGTGTTTGTAAATAATACGACAATCGGAATAGTTTTCTGAATTCAGCAACAAAGTTATTGTCCGGCTGATCCGCGCATTTTTCTCCGCACGAGGATACTTCTTGGTCGTACGAGTATTTCATAGGTTTCATTGATATCGCATAAATACTTGTGCGACCTACATCCGCGTAACTGGGCTGTCATATGATATTGGCTGTAATTTTTCTCGGGGATTTTCTAGTTTTTAAGATAAAGTTTTTTAATCCAAAACCATAAATACATGTTTTAGGTACCCAGAAAGTACGCTTATATTGCAAAAAGAGATTTTGTTATACAACCAGGTCCTAATTAAAGTTTTTCAGCTAAGCAAATTGTTGTCAAAACTAGAAAAGAGCTCAAATAATATTATTTTATTGAGGAATCAAACTAATGGTTTCATTAATTTAAAATTATCTTTAATATCCATCGTTTCAAAATTTACCTACTCGTGAACAAATTTACATTGCCGTCGTCATACCTGTTCGGATTAAAATTTTTTTATTATCCTCTCGTTTCCAGGAAATCCTTGGAGTGGGTCTACCAGTGGCGTTGCAACTAAGCGTGGCATTTTCTCCTTCTGCTACCGATAGATCTTTACTGGTAGTCTCTCCATCAACTATATCCGGGGGTACTGGAAAACAATATAAACGATGGTTTTAGCTAAGTAGATTTGCTTAACGAGACTCCGGAGTATTATGACTCGCCACATTTCTTTCAACGTGCACCGTCAAAAAAGTCCGAGCTAATTCACCGAACACTTTATTCCCGCTTCCGGGGAAACTCAAACATCTCGAAGAACCATCACTCTGGCTTTTTTATAATTACATCTAAGATTCTCCGTTCGATCAAATTTTCGTCTTTTCTTTTATTTACCGTATATTAGCCGTAGTCTAAATTATTCTACTTGATTATTCTACATTTTTTGATCATTGCTTCAAGTGGTATTTTTTTCAAAGCTATTACGTATTTTTTCAAACTAATTCAGTCCTTCAAGATAAAGTTTTAAGTAAAATAATCTTTATACACTTGTAAAAAGTACTTTTCTATGAAACTTAGCACACATGAACATTCTTACACATGAGTGGAAGATATTCATTTTTAACTCACTTGTGAGAAAATGTCAATTTGTTCTTCGATCAAAGAAAAAACAGTTTTTCCATTAAAAAAAGTTGTTTTATGGATCTATACAAAATTGTATGTTTCTTTTAATCACTGTTCTATTTTCAGTTTAATAGCATGAGACAAGTACGAAGTGAATACTTTTATTCATTTGAATGGAAGAACAATAACATGAACTTTATATGTTTCTTAATAAAATTCTTTATTAAAAAACATAAACAAATTCTAAGATTTCACTTCATAAGCACAAAAATTATGATTTCCAATTTGAACTTTGAATTGCATCCGAGTCGAGGAAATGTGGCATTTCTTATTTTTTATATACGTTTATTAGAGCGGAGAGCTTGAATTGTGTCTGCAAACTTGTGCTGGACAAACGGCCGCAAAAACTAGTGCGAATAAAAACAATGAAAAAAGACTCCGTTAAAAAAGGCTGCTCCAAATCAGCTCTGAGCTGATTTTGCGTGTATAGTTTATGATCATAATTTATTCCAGAGGTGTGCCTGACAAATAACAAAACTGTGAAATGCATAAGAAAAAGTGAAGCAATATGAAAATTTTACGGAACAAAATCGAGATGCGTGAAAAAGCGTTCATTTTTCACCGTGTGCGAAAAAACTATGACAGTTAATCAAATATTGATTTCATGTCATCCGTGGGAATTAAACAACGAACCATCCAAGCCGATTTCAGGAATAAGAAACCAGCGCGTTCGGCCGTTTTTGCATCACTGCGCGCTGTCCAGTTTTTTATCTCGTAAAGCAATTTCCTCGTTATAAGGTAATTATTGTAAATACGTTGGCTGATTAATGACGCTGAAGATATTAATATTGATTCTGGCTAGTTTAAGATTTAGGTTCGCTCAAGTTTTCGCGGCTTTTCTGCAGGTAACAAATGATAAATTGTACTTTATTAAAAGAGTTTGCTTTAATCGTTCATTTTATGGCCATTTTTCTCTATATTCAAATTGAAATAAACAATGATTAAACGAGGATAAGAAATTTAATTTCTTTGAAACGTTTTTTATTGATTTTAGACAAACACTTTCTGCTTGGTTCAAAATTTATTTAGTGAATATAAAACTTGTTAACATTTTCAACGAATTTCAATTTATATATACTTTATTTTATTTATTTGAATGAAAAATGATCATTTCTCGTTAAAGTTTGAAAAGTATTCACTGGGATTGTAATTGATTTTGTTACAATTTTAGATGGAAAAATGAATAACAAGATTGTATAATGAATCGTAAAACCGATGCATTCCAGTGCAGATTTCAGTGTAAAATTATTCTATAATCCAATTTATAATGCTTTGGTAATATGATATTTCCATGTTTAATGGAGCGGATATTTCAAACATAATATATAATATAATATATTTGACAAGGAAAAATATAATAAATTTAACAATTTCATTTCATTCTATTATACGGAGTAAAAATGCTTATGCTATTTCAATTCGTAAAGATGAAAGCTTGATTGCGCTGACAATTAAATTGTTGTAATTTATAAACTTCTAATTTTAATGTGTTTATATAAATTGAAATAGCATTAAATTATTTACAATAAATCTGATGAATATCAAAATTGTTCTAATGTATTTGATATATATACATTGACTTATAACTTCGAAAGCATTACTTCAAGAGAAATTTTTAACACAATCTAAAAGGTAAAAAAAATTTTTTTTTGATGTTCTATAAAATATCAAAACTTATATCTTGAACTCTCATATTTTTCAAATATTTTCAATGTACGTTATATTACATATCGAACGACACGAATTCTTGGTTTGCATTTACATGGACGAAAACTTTATTTCGTGTTACTTATTTATACTGTGATCGATTTTTACGAAGCGTTGAAATCAGCCTTTATAAAGACCGCGAATAAAATGATAGGTGAAGGTTATAAAATAAATCTGATTATATTAATTTTGATAATTAAAATACCGGTAGAATATTTTTATCTTCCTTTTGTGATCTCGTTATTCGCTGAGTAACGTATTTCGAGCGATACTAGGAATGTAATTTTAAATATTTAGTTATTCAATTAGTACCAAATACAACCGAATTAGCAGAGAGAAATATTTATAATTAATTAACGAAATTTAATTAATGTAATACGTGTGAAATACTTCAGTTAGATATTTTACTTTTGTATTAGCACAATTAATTATGTAGAAATTTTACAATTTGACACAATACATGCATAGATATCTAATCTATAGATGATGATACACAATTTCAGATTACCATTCATATAATGTAATTTGTTGTTTCAAAAAGTAGGAAAAGAATTCAATGCAAGGACAATCATGAATATAATATCACTGCATTTTTAATTATCCAAATCAAACAAAGATTGCTAACAAAAGAATTCGTATTCGCAATTCTGTGATTGCTATAGAAATAATACAATTTATAGGCAAATAGTGTATATTCTTTACAGCGTATGAGGTCACGATAAACTGTTTTTACTGATATAATACATTTTTTTGTAAAATAAAAAAAAACGAAATTCATTTCACAAATACACTTGATATTTTCACATTTTCAAGACTATTATATGAAGAGTTCAAATAGTTTCATAATTTATATATTAATCACAATTTAGCAGTTTTGAATCAAAAAGTGTAATAATAACACACTATTCTTGAAAATTACTTAGTTTTGTTAGATTAAATGCATAAATAAATCTCAGTTTAGTCGTTTAATTGATTTTTATTTGTCTACTTTGTTTTCATTCGAAAAGAAAGAAAAAAATAAAGACCACTTTGCAAACATAGCTTCAACATTACGAAACTTCCAACATAGTTTATTTGATTATTCGCGAATTTTGTATTTGTAAAACTTTATCATTTTTCTACCTTGTTTCAAATTTTTCGTAAGTTTTGATTGTTTTTAGTTTTCCTCAAATTGGTGAAAAACCTGTTTCTTTTTTATAATTGTGACATAGTATATTATTGTCAATAATTTTAGAAAATTTAAATTTGTCTAAAAAATGAGTATAGCTGTTTCATTTATTAATATCACATAATTTTTAATTATATATTTTTATATATAAAATAATTTATTATTATATGATAATTAATTTCAATTATATGGATCTCATGCATTCTATCATTTTCAGTGAAACAACGTGTAACTAAAAACATTTTATGTTTGTTGCGTAAGATTTAAACACCATCATTTATATGCAGTTTTATTTTTAATTTATTATTTTATCGTGAAGATTATTTGGTTTTATGTCCATAGCTGTTATTATCAAGTATTATAATATTATGTAATAAAACAATTAAAATAATGTTCATAATCATATTTGTCTTAAAATTTACAAAAAATACCAAATATTATATATGTCAAATAAAAAAATATGATCATTCGTATGAGAAAGAATTAATTTATATTAAACGATTGTAACATTAAAAGCTTAATTATTGATTATAAAAATTGTTCACAGCTAATGTGGTTATATTTGAGTAAATCTTAGGATTTCGAATGATAAATGAATACAAATTATGCATCGAATGATAGGAGATGTATTATATATATAGAATATAAAATAAATAATCGATCGTAATCTATATTTGATTCATATATAATAAACTGCTGTCTAGTATAATATGTTATTTATAC
>JABFQD010004186.1:0-12130 GCA_022817045.1 Psix sp. ZL-2020 | reverse complement strand
TACTATATACCATATCGAACTTACTTTAAATACGACATTCACACATATTCGATATTGGAGTTTATGTAACACTTATTACATTATGTAAAATAATCACGATTAAATAATAAAAAGTATGTCGATGAAAGTATCTCTAGAAACGCAAAATTTCGATAAAAATTCTAACTAGCTCACAAATAAGAATGATAACAAGAATAATTGCAGAGCTCCATTTCATCAATATAGTCAGCGCTGAATCGACATAGATAGAAACATTTGAATTCAAGAGTAAGGTATAAACAACGAGTTACATGAGTTGACTACGTAACCAATAACCAACTTGTTTTTTCATTTTATGAGTACCTTGAGATCGTTGTTTTGATTGTCTCTGAGACATCGCTATATTCTATAAGTCTTAACTTTGAATTATCTTCAAATTTAACATATTTCCTATTGTGGCGTTTAAAAACTTCTTGAAATAATAGTAAGTTGTAAAAGTTAAAAAATATTCTTTAAAATTATTAGGTTACAGTTAATTTTAGTTTTGTATTCAATTGCATGATTTTAAAATTATGATCAAATTTGTCAAGTTAATTGATCAGAAAAAATCATTTCTACTATATTCACTCTTAACCTAAAACATTTGTTTGAACGGCAGTGATAACAATTTGGCTGAAAAATATGAATTCTATAATTTTACAATATTTTGACATTACATTGAGCAACATAATTGCAGGAAGCAGAAAAATTGAGTTAACTTTGAAAATGAATTGTAGCCATATGGTACATTAATCTTGTTAACTATCCTATAAGGTCGGCGTACAAAAATCGATACATCCGTGTGATTCTTTAAATCACTTTTGGCCATTCAAGTAACACACATTATGTAATGCAGTGGGCAGCTTGCGCAAGTTCGCAAAATCGAGCGAACGTTTCTCTTAAATTTGTCTGCGTCTCGGTAAAGCGAAGAACAAAAAAATTGATGCTTTATTTTTCGCTTAGACTCGAAATAATGCACTCGGGCGAGGAAAAATCACGAGATCGTTGAGTGCGTCAAGTAACATTAGTCGATCTGAGTCGACATTAGAGGGTGTGTTATATTCAAGCATATTCAAGCGCGTATACATAGCCGCCTGTTTTAACGTTCTTTGCACGCTTTCTCTACTGGCTATAGAACATTTAGGCCGTATTTTTGTATCTCTCGGAGCTTTTGCACGCATCATCATCTCTGGAGTTTTTTCCCTCGAGCGCGGTGTTATCGCGAGCGCCTTGTTTCGTGGCCAGTGAGGCCTAGTATACACGCGCCACCGCCCGGAGGCACCGACGCTTGGGGGATGGGCAGCTTATTTGACGTCTAAATTGTCCTGTTTGATGTCTCCCGCAGATGCGAAGCGTTCTTTTCATAAGACAAGCAAAGTAACTGTCAACCACAACTTTATTGCTCAAAAAGCTGAACAAACGTCTGCTACACTTTCTCACGTAGACGCGTAGCTTTTCCACACTTTTTCGCATGCAAATCATTTTGCGCTTTTCCAATCGTTATGAGATTTGGATGCATATGAATCCGATTAGAGGCACATTTTCTGCAGATGTGCAAAGTAATTCAACTACTTTCAGAAATACCTTATAGACTTTTAACAATAGATATGTAAAATTACATTGATCGTTGGTATAAAGGTAATGTGCATTTTTAATGTATTTTGCTATTTATTTGTACTTGTTAATATTGAATTTCATTTTCTGTATTAGTATTTCAATTAAATATTATAAGAATGTTTCTTTTACGGCGAAATGAAATTGTTGGAATTACAATAGTAAATTTGAATGTAATTCACGTACGTAAGAAGTAATATTCGAGAATAAATGCTCGGCAAATTAATTATTTAAACTGTTTTTCTGTATGACTGGGGAATTTTTGTTAATTCAAGTACTCCATAAAAGTGTCATATAATATGCATGATACTCAGGTAACAAGAAACTTGCAAAAGCAAGATAAGTGCCATCAGCGTATTTTCACGATTTCCTAGACATATGAATTTAAAATATGACAATGTTTTACTCTTAAACGCACATTTGGTATTGTATAAATAATCATCGTTTATAGATAATGCTTCTTTCACTTATCTTCAAGCTTAATTTGAAGTATTCTTTTTTCAATAGATTGGTTTATTGCTCAATAATTTTATGTCGATTTTGACATTTAAGCAGACTTACAACGTCCATGCATTTTTATTAGGTTTACATAGTATCACGTTTAAACAAATTTTGTTTAAAAGTATACTTGTCGACACTTTTTAATGAATTCTTCATTTATCATTCTTGAAACACACCTAGTGTTAACTGATCAGCAAGACTGCCACTTAAAACATACAGTTGAATAATAGCTCAAGTTACAACATTTGTTCAAGATCAATTAAAATGTGGAAATGATGATTTGTTTGGTTTGTTAATAGTCTTTTTTATTGAATTTCAAATACCAAAGCGAGTAATGAAGACTGATTTGAAGATTATTATTTTTGAACCGAAACGTATGTATATCTATACTGATATTTTTAGTTTATGTATTTACTCGGAATATATCAACTTTCAATGAAATTTGAGAAAAATTTATCTTGAAATCACCGGTACATGAATGAAATCAATAACTAGAAGTCTTATTTTATATTTTCGAAATCAATTATAATTGAAGTATTCATTAGGTATGCAAAGGTGTCTCAATAATTTGATTCGCAAATATTATATTTGATCGAATTTGAGCTTCAATTTTTTTCTAATCATAACGTTATGAGAAATGAGCAATCAAGATAAAAGCGTCGCATTAACGATCAGGCTTCTAACCAGGGCTTTGATCTAGCTTTAATAAATAGGCTTATATTTTTCATATAGCTGTTTGATTAGGGTCCTAATAGTGAAGTCATGCGACGTTTTTAAAGATCCTGCTGTGCCAGACCTAAATGAATAATTTCTACTTGGGTAAATGGGATATTAGTGTCAGTAGATTTTAGTGTCACATAAATACACCTCGAGTTAGATATTGATTATAAAGTGATCCTTACTTTTTTAGTTTCTATTCAAGTGCATTATATGAAAGTTGATTAATTTCAATATTGAAAATATTCGTGTGTGTTTTTTTATCAGCTATGACTTCTGATTCATAACAACCATACACAATTGCAAAGTTAAATGTTATGTTTTCATCAAATCAAGAGTCATCTCGAATCGAAAGCAATTCTTCGAATCACATAAGTTATTGGTTACCGAAGCTCGTATCGTAAATGGCAAGTGGGATCAGTAGTTGTCCTGGTTGTTTGCGTTGAATAAGCTCCGACCGTATCTGTGCTTGCACCATACATTATTTCAGCCATATGTTTTACCAGATAAATCCTCAACGTGTCTGATAAATCTAAATTTGCCATTTAAATAAACAAGAGGTAAGCAAGCGTGAAAAAATGTGACAAGTGGAAAAGTGGCGAAGGGCAAAGACATGCTGAGGGGAAAATCAGAAAAGGCAGAGCACGAGAATAAGGAAGGTGTAGTGTGTTGAAGGATTCGCAAATTTCTGTGGTCTGATCACGGGGAAAAAGAAAATCGGATTTCAGCCTCATTCCGCTTGCCTAACCGTTGAAGAAAGTGCACTTTCCTATATTGCTCAAACCTCTTTCTTTCATTTTTCCAGTTTCCGCGCACTACGAAAGCATTCAATTCGTTGCTCGTTGATAGACGTTTGTCCTTTTGTTTTTCGTTTCACTTTGCTGTGCAATGAAGTTAACATTTTCTTCAAACTTTTCGACGTTTTTGAAAAAGATGTACGTGTCATCGTAAGATTTATGTGATCCTTTGGGTCGCTCGATAATTTACAGCACAATTACTATTCTTATTATTCTTGATGGGAGAAACAATGTTAATAGAATAATTATTAAGACCAGAGGTGATAACATTTATTGTTCTGAATTTCCGCTTGCACTTCTTGTTTCATGCTCACAGGGAGAATTTCGTTATAATAATTGGTATTACTTACGTCACTCCACTGACTGGTTTCCCACATAGGACATGATATGGTGTTACAAGGTTCTTGATGGTGTGGCTGTAGGGCCGCGCTACATTTGTAATCTGGCAACTGATATAAAAAAATTCAATTGGATTTCTTTAAACAAGATTTAATCGTTATTTTCACGGATAATATAATATTCTACAGTGCAAAAAGTTCTAAATTCGATCGCAAAATAAGATTGTATTTTTATTTCTTTTTTAGAGTATCAAAATAAGAATTATTCTTAATTGTTTAAATCTTATTTTTATAACACTTTCAAATGCCGAATGTAATAAAAATATGAATCTTTTTTTCAACTTACAGTAAATCTCAATTATTAGTCTCTTTTGACCAGGCGGGAATTATTATTTTACAGTTTCATTGTAGAGAATATAAAAGATACGACAATTCTAGTGCAAAAATACTTTCGAAAGTTTGTTCATAGTTCATACTGTGTTTAAAAATCGGTCAATAGATTTTCGGTTCGAGGATCATTAATTTCTCACACATTCAATTAAAAATAATTTTCTGCGATCGAAAATTTCAAAGTCTCCCTAATGAAGTCGAATAGGTTGCGAAAAGAAAGCCGATAAATCTTTTGATTAATTCTTAAAGCTATTAGTTTCTTCTAACACAGAATTTGCAAATACGAGTAATATATCGTTACGCGATATATTACCTGTATGAATATAGAAGTTGATTGTTTGCTTAGTTTCTTACCTTGGATGTAGCATTTCCATTTTCTTCAGTGCAAACCACCGGTCTGGTCCTAAATCCTCCGCCGCAACTGGCACTGCATCTACTCCATTCTTCAGTTATCCATCTGGAAAAAAGACACAATAAGAAAGTGTTGCGATTTGATAAGAATGTATAAATGTGTTATTCTTCTCTTCACGTTGTTTAGATTGTTTCAATTCATCTGAATAATCATTGCTACTTTGGCGGTGTCTGTTAAGTTTTTTTTGCTCGTAATAAAGCGTCTTCTTTGAATGAGTTAATCCCCTCATTCTTCACTAACCCCTGTCAAAAGCTAATAGTGATATCCCCCTCTGTGCCTTTTAACAAATTGACTTCCCGTTAAATTGATTACATTTCCACTGCGCGCTTTTGAAATCCAGCGCATTCTCGGGAAATATTCTAGTCGACTTTTTCTTTGTGAATAGGAATGAAGGAGCGAAACTTTCGTGGTTATCAAATAGCGAGTCAACAAAATTTTGCGGTTGGAAAAAAACAGAGGAGGGCTCTCATTTAATAAGAAAGAAATCTGGTTGATTATAATTTAGTTGGAAATTCCAGCTCAGAACATTGTTAGAGTCGTTCGTTGTTACGATAATTACGAAATTTTCAGTCATTCAGAGCCAAAGTTATACGTATTTAATTTGATACTTATTTATAGGGATTATACGTGCTTTATAATATAATGTAATATTGTTGCCTTTGTTAAATAAATGACGCGCTGCTATTATGATGCAAAATTTAGCACAATAGAAAACACATTATGGCTGCCATATTTATTTCCAAACCAGATAAATAAACAGGCGAAGAATTTTGTTAACAATTGTTTTGATTCACACATTTTGCTCGACTTGCGTTCATTTATGAATTATCTTTCGGCTGCTTAATGGTCGTAAGTGTGGCTTTATTTGGAAACGTATTTTCAACGCAGAAAGAAGCAGCGCGAAAAGCAAATGTTATGCATCAAAAACCAGCCGGAACGTAAACAAAATAAGAAAGCGGAGAGGAGTTTCTGTATTTGGCGCAGGTGAGTACACTCAATTATTTCACATCCATTAAGTATGTTTAATCATGAAAGCAGGTATCGCATGGAGGCGAGATCGTCGACCCTTCTAATTGAACCAACAGACAAGTGTGTTTTAGTATTGAGAGAATTATTAAGTTTACCCAGTTTCACCGTTACATCGCGCAAACAATACTTGATGCACATCACTTCTCTTGTTTAGAAACAAAAACAGGCCAATTTAATAATGCAGTTCACGTATGATTTGGTTTGGTTGCTTTTAGTTCACCATCAGAAATGTGTTAATTAGAAAGTAATAATGAAGATATGAAGGTAATTATGAAAATAGTAGCTATATTGCAAAAATAAATGCATTTTTCATACGCATTTCGTATCTAATAATACATTCATCTGGAATCTCCAGAAAGTCGAATTTGTGTAAATATTTATGAATTTACAACATTTGTATTGCAAAATTCAGATTTTATGTGTACAGAAATACAATTAATATGCGCGTACTAATAAATTAACAGATATAAACAATCTTTGTACATTAACATTTTACTTCGCGTGTTAGTTGTTTTTCTGATCACAGAAAACTCAAAACTACTATAATCAGTTCAATAGATAAGCTTCAAAGATATATTTATTCCAAAAATAATTTAACAAATTATATGAATTATGTATAAACATATTATAGATATAATAATCAAGCTTATTTTGCCTTAAATACTATATTTTAATTCCAAAGTCATTTTGGTTCAGCATTTATCAAATTACTTTTGAAATTAATATATCAAGAGAGTTCAAATATTAAAGAATTCAGTTTGCCTGCCAAACAAACTTTAATTACAAAAATTAAAAATTTATTTTGATTGGTTGTATTGAGAAGTGGATGATTTCCTTAAATTTTAGAGAATTTATAAAGATAATATTACTTTCTATGTAAAGGAGTTGCAATGCATTTGAAGAGGGTAAACTCCTTGAATTTTGTTCATCAGGAAATAGTTTATACCAACAAGGATGTCGGAAGCTATGCGAAGAATGTGAATCTCTAAAGAAAAAAATTATGAATGTCTTAAGCTCAGGAATCAACTTCAACATTTTTTTTATAAATCTAATAGACTTAATATTTTGTTTTTATTCAATTGACTCGACTAATGTTTATATATAACATTTATAAACCAGTTTTATGTTTTAGCATAATTGCTAAAAACAGAGAAATAACAATTGTTGAATTAGAAATAATTCTTGTCACAGCATCCTTTTGTCACACTTTGAACTCAGCTTTAAGAATTTTTTTTTTCAAATTAAATAAAGAAGATTTCACATTCTGAAATAAGAAACGGAGGTAAATCCACTTAATTATCAAGTGATATTGTCTCATATATAACTGTGTATATTTGTCAATGTTTTTAAAAGCAATTCAATAATTTTATATAATAAATAATGAATGATTTATTTCTAATTCGTAAAATAATATAAATATTACTCTAGTAACAATAGCTCTAACCAACTTTTAAATACTGAAAATTATGTTTATTTCAAAAGGCAGATAATTTTATAAATATTCTTAAATATTAAAATGATATATCATTATTTGCCGAAAAATGCTGTTTACAATTTTAGCAGTAGAACCGTGCTATATACCACATTATGGAAAATCGAAAGTAAAATAAGCATTCATTTCGATAAGTAAAACTTCGTTTTATTAACGACTGAAATTACGCCATTAAAAATTTATGAACTAAAGCAACTGGGTTTTAGAAGTTTAAAGTTTTAGATTTAACGGTAACTTACTTGTATAGTTATACTAAATATCTAAAACTGAATTTTGTGAAGTTACTTATCAATTAAGCATTGTGTGATGTAAATCATTTTCCAGTCAATTTAACGATTAATAAACATACAGTTATATTTTGATGAGCGCACAATATTTGCAACATTATATAGAATTGTGTTCTACAATAAAGTTTAAAAAGTGTACTGTAATAACTTTCGGATAACATTGTCCAGATTCTAGATATATTATGCTAATTATATAATGATGCATATTTCATTAAACATTCAAATGAAACGACAGGGAATAGTTCGAATTAGTTTGGCCAAGCGTAGTGTTGTTTTCACTAGTTTCCGTAACAAATATATGATGCAATTCTGTATATTGTCGGATATAGTAGCACAATTCAGCTACGTTACCTTATACGAACGTTACAAAGCCGTGACTGTAGAAGCAAACAGACAACTGATATATAAATGTATTCTGTACTATAGTCATGGTCATCGAATTTGTTCAACGATCCCCTTTGTTATAGATTTTTTATTCTTTCGATTGTCGGTGTTTTTTTGCTATCAGATAATATTTTATCAACCTCGAAAGAAATTGGGGTTTAATTTTAATAAAATTGCATTTTTTTATTATTTTCGAAATTCAATTGAATTTTCATTTCATCTAATAATTCGTGGAATCAATCAAACTACACGATTCCATTTTTACAAACAATTCTTTTGACAGTCAATCATTCTTATGCAAACATTTTTCCCTACACGAGAAAAGGAAGTGTGCGTTCCAAGTAAACTTCATACAGGCTGTAGCAAACGTCCCGGAAAAATAGAATATCTCGAGAAATACACTTTGGATCGAAAAAGATAATATTTCATAATTTCTTCAGACCTATTTTGTGAGGCTTAAACCCGGTTTTCTTATTAGATCAAATCTGGTGATATTAAAAACTAAACGGTTATTTCATATTTTTATTATAATTGCAAGAAATTATGGAGAAGTACAGATTCCTTTCATCTATTTTTCATTATTTCTGGTGATATAAGTAAAACGTAATTTAGAATAAACATAATGAAGCATAAATCAGTTTTTTTTATATATGAAATAACTATCAAATTAGGAATTATATGACAGAATGTTTATTGATAATTATCTTAGGTTTATAAGTGAAATAATTGAGCATAAATAATTTGATGTGGTTGTCTTTTATGAAAGGAAACTTATTATTTCAAACTATTTAGTATGTTTCTGAAATGTAATGTTTTCTCCATACATATGAAATATATCTTTTTTTCATTTAAAATATATATAGACTTAAAGAGCGTCATTTTGGATACTTTTCTTTATATATATAATATATATATGATATTTATAGTACAAACAATATGAATTTAACTTGAAAATAAATACAGTATTGCACTTTACCTGATACATAAAGCATACTTTAAGAACAATATTTTATGTAAATACATTAAAATTTCGTGTGAAAAACATTGAAACAGTGACGTGTGCACATTTTTATCACGTTGTCACTCATGGCGGTGGAAGAGATATTTTGATAAAATTCAATCAGCATACAAATCTTGAAACACAATCATGAAAAATCAGTGATTAAACAGAGCTGACACAAAAAATATACAACTTAAAAGCACTAAATCAAATGTGTCAGACGAGTTGAAAAAGTAGCGACAAACAAACAAAACATGTGCAACGCACAAATAAACGTGGAGACGCACTTGTATGTGCTATTATGTAGCGAGTAGTTAGTCGAAGCGGTGCGTTAGCGGAAAGTACCTGGAATATGTCGTCCCCAGCTTATGCAACTGAGTTAAACTAAATTCGCGAGTAAAGCTATTAGCGCGATTTAATGGTACAGAGCATCGTCCTGATTTATTAATATAACGCCGTGGTGCTAACTGCAATTGTCAAAGCTAACTCGATTCTCATTCGCATGCAATATCCAGGTAGAAAAGTTTCGTAGGGACGTCGGACAAAGGCAGCTTTGAAACCCAACTTGTATTTCGTGTATTGCCACATGCTCAAACACTATCAACGCAGCTTCATTATTTGAACAATGTTTACTTGTAAATTAATTTCCATTTTATGCAGTTTTGTTACAACAGTTTTAGCATTGATCGAATCGCTTTTTGTCTTGTGACTGATGGAATCTGCATTTCTTTGGTTAAAAGGTAGTCATACGGTTGCGTAACAATTATCACAAATAAGTTTATATTCTAGAAAGAATGTTTAATTATTTAAGAAAGACGCAATTTAATGCTTACATTGATTTGCATGTATGTTATTATTTATCAATAAGTTTGAAAATTGTATGTAACATATATATATTCAATTTATGTTTAGATTGTATTTAAAATTTGGATAAATAACATACATTCTTATTTTTCTGGTGAATTTATGAAACAACATTTTTTACAGATTATGACTTCATGAATATAAAGCAAATATATATTAATGATCATTGGCATATTGCATAGTTTTGAATATATATAAATAAAGAAACTACATTTGGCTTGTTTTCAAATTGAATAAGTATTTAACATATTTTTATTTGAATAAATATCAATAAACAAAGTTATACCAAAATCAAGAATTTTGCAGATGCTTGTTAGTTTTGATAAAAGGCGGCCATTCAAGTTAAGCTTGCTTTTTATTTCAGGTATTTTAAGAATATAATTGTTATAAATCATTTTTATGCTTGGCATATAATAAATGCACAAGAAACTTTTGCTTTATTATAACTATGCATAGATATTTGCAATATTGATACATTTGAATGGTTCAATAATGAAACAATCTTATAAGAAATTAATTGGATAAAAGTTTGTGTTATTACATAGTTTTTTGTTATTCTTGCATGTTAGATGACTATTATTCGAAGAAGATCTGGAATTCATGGGAATGAAAAATCATATGAGATAATCTTGGATGCTCGACTCATTTACGACTTAACTTTACTTAAAAAAGTAAGTTACTTTTCCTTTAAGAAAAGGCACAAAGGGTACAAAATTGAGAAGTACCATTGAAATATTCTATAGTCTTTTATGCAGAGCGTTCGTTTTTCAACTTTGGTATACTGTTTTTCAAATCCGAGATCAATTCAAAGATACGTATACATTTGGGAACATCAAGAGAGGTACTCTTAAATCGAGGCATTTGAGCTCACGAATTTATGTTGAGATAACCAAGTATGATCATTCGACTTCAAGCATTGTTCATATTTTATAGTCCAAATCCTCAGATACCAGAGATTCCCTATCAATTTTGTTGCATCTTATCAATTTTACAAGGATTATTTGCATCAAGTATGGAAGGATTTTACTGTCATGAGTGTTTATACCCCACCAGGCATCTTTTTGTTATTTTATGACTTATTCATTCCTAACAGTGTTATAACACGAGGAACTGATTTTGTTGATTGTATGGCCTTTTCGCTGCAATCGAGATATCTGCATCTTGAGTTTTATTTAACGGCCGCATTTATTTGGACACAAAGTAGTCGAGTACACGAGTTTGAATGGCGATTTTATTGGAGCGTGATATCATGGCGTTATTTGACACGTTCAAGTGAAAAATATGTACTTACTTTGTTGAGCACGGATGTGTGTTGCAAGCCAATAAAATTGAATCTGGTCTTGAAGCTGGATCGCAATTCGCATCGTCGGTCAAGCTGCCGTCGCTCGCTTTACATTTGACCATTGCAATTTTGTAACCTATAAAAACATACGAAATGACCACTGTTGAGAAAGACGATACTTTAATGAGAGTAGCCCTTCGCGTAAATTGAATTTTAAGTATCTTTTAATATTTGTCGTTTAATTGCTTCAATTTTATTTTTTACAAATATGAGGGAAAACTCAAACTATATATTCTACCTTGTTTTCGTTTTCAAGGATTTTAAGTGTCGAAGAAATTGCAATCCAGTATATTGTTTTTGCTACGGGAAATGTTCAGCCAATACCTTCATAATCATACTTTGTGAATTCTTCAATTTTTAATATTTTTTAAACAAGCGTATACAGTATACACGATGAAAAATTGATTAAAAATTATATTGAAAGTGTATGTCTGTACTGAAAATGCAGTGTGTAATAGGAAAAGCAATCAAATCATACATTATCAATTCATGACTTAAGCATAAAATATGTGTTCAGAATTAATATTGAATTGAATATAGTCTTCTGCTTATGCGTAAACTATATCATTAGGAATCAGTTGTAATTTATTTTGATTTACAAAATATAATTAATGTATAAAATGAAAATATATTTATACAAAATATATGAAACTTGTAATTTTATTTATGTATATATATAATTATGACTGATTTTTAGATTATTTTAAATAATAAATTGAATAAATCTCAAATAAAAACAGAAGATATAAAAAATAAGATATAAATATTTCAAAAAACTGACATGTTATAATATTAGAATGAAGTAACCATATATAAATGCAGTGAAATCGCCAAAATACTACGATGAAAACAAATTTTAAATTTTCGGCGGAATCGAAAATATAAGATAAGCCAAATTTAGAACATATTATATTATTTAGAACATGTCAGTTTTTTGAAATATTT
>JABFQD010004185.1:0-12133 GCA_022817045.1 Psix sp. ZL-2020 | reverse complement strand
ATTAAAATATAAATGAGTATATAGAGTTTTTTTATTTTTATAAAACCCTTAATATAAAAAAATATACATAGATGGCACTAGAGACACAAAAGCATTTAGAAAAACAAAGGAGAACGATAATCAATCATCGGCAATTGTAGTTCGTTACCCATATTGAAGTAATAATTGACTGAATTAGATTTCTGACCGACTAAAAGAATCATAGAAGAGGGTAATGTTTGATCATAACGCTATTAATACGCACTGTCTGATCAATTTAAACTCTACATAACTAAAATTGATTTATGTACATAAATCGATTAAACAATTGACAGAAGACGCACAATGAGTTGAATGCAAATTCTCTTTCACCAACACGCGCAAAAAATGACAGAAGAAATAAGAGATGCTTTAAAGCACGAGGAAATAATATTTATTACGGTACAAAATGAAAATTGTGAAAAATTACAGAATTATTTTGAATATTGCATTACTGTAACGATTTTACTAAAAAAATATACCGATTTTTCTCCTTATGTAATTATTCGTTCAAATCGATATATGCGGAAATTGTCTTATATCTTACATTTAGGAGAACAAATCTTCTCCGTTAACAAGCTATGTTGTTCTTTACTATGTTGGCACGCGAAATGCATGATAATCACTTGTAGTTGTTAAAACACATTATATACAACTAGTGACGAAATGGAACAATCTCTTGAAAGTTTTATATAATACAATCTTGTGTAATCAATAAAAATAATTTAGCTTTTGCCCTTGGTAAGTAAGAAGAACATTTAGAAAGGGAACATTAATATTCCCCCTTAGAAGAAAATGAAAGTAAGTACATTTCTTATAGAATAAATATTTTTCCCACTCATGAAGAAAAATAAATATTTTAAACACACTTGCATTGTAATCATCAACTTTCAAATCTCGGATTGAGACCGGTCGAAACTATACAAACCTTGGTCTTTTTATGCTAGACAATAAGTAACAACTTACGGTCTGACAGTCAACTCACGTCCCTCCTTTCTTGGTTAGAAAGTTGACGTATGACAATGCCCTTGGGTTACAACATATAGTTTTCACCTGAGGCCGTACGTGACGATTTTCGGCCCGAGCGAAGCGAGACTTGTCACCCCCTCGTTCGATACTAGGTATGAAATGAACTATTTCACTGCTAGTAGTACTAATACTAACAGTATTAGTACTGCAGTATTAGTAAAAAAATAGTGTACTATATTTTTCATAATAAGATCTAAAAAGATCTTATTATGATCTTATTATGATCCACAAAAAGCGGTATTTTTACGGTTTATGTTCTGAAAAAGAACTTTTTCCACCGCATTTAAGTAAGAAATAAAGTATTTTGAATAGAAAAAAGCCAGTTTTTGTCATTAAGTAAAATACTCTTACTTATATATTTTTCATAAATTAATTGAATACAATTGAATAATGTCTGACATATATTGCGTGCATAATGTGAAAATTCAAGTGTTCAATTTGTATTTCAAATTTCGAGATTCACTTCTATAGAATAATTTACATATTATATCGATTAGAATTTTAATTAATTATGAACAATTGAATTGTTCAATCTCATAATGATTATTTATTTGATATGAACAAAAAAAGAAATATGTTTATTAAAAAATTTGTTCGCCATAAAAGCAAAATAACAATTATGATTACACTATTGATTTCCTAGAAAAATATTTTTTAAAATAAAATATTAGATACAAATTTATTCGTCATCTAAAAAAATAAAATGTTACAGATAAAAAAATCATTTGAATTTAAAGGATATCAACGAATTTAGATTTATGGTATATGATATGTGTTGAGTTTTTATGAGGACATTAGAATAGTACTTAAGAGTAATAATTCTATATTGTTTGACAATTTACGTTATGATCAAATCGCTTTGTTGTATAAAATTAATTTCTGTAGATTATACTACTGGGCGTTCTCGCGTAAATTTAGCTGAAATTGTTACCATCGTTAAAGCTATATAATTTAAGTACAAAAATAGATAACAAGTGTTTATTAAATAATAAATCAATGTAGTTTTTCACTAAAATTATTATAATGATACTTATGTTCGTAATACACAATCAAACACAAAAAGAAACTTTCATCAAACCATCATTTAATTGCAGTAGAAAAAAGCGAATATACGTACGTGCTTCATACTACTCGCAACAATATATACAATAATTTTCAATGGTACGAGTAATATAACGTCCCAAAATTTATGGAAATTCATAAACCTTGCATGAATCAAATTCTCAAATTTTGAAATCATTTCTCGTAATTACTCACTGAGTTTTAATAAAGCATATTAAAATTCGAAAATAAAATATGGGATATTTAATTATATAAATGGGCCAGTAAATTGTATCCAATTATATATTTATATTGACATATTGAAGATGAATTAAACATAATAAAATGTTTGCAACAAAAATGAAAATGGGTATATTTCTATTTTATGGTAGCCATAAGATTTAAGCACGCGTATATTAATCTCGCTAATAAAAACTATTGAAAAACTTCGCTGACTTAAGGATGTTTCGTGTTTTGCTTTACCGCGTAGGTAAAATCATCCATTGCCTATATGTAACTCATCACAGTCGTCATATAAGCCACCGCAAAGCCATAAACCCGGCCGACCGAAAATTACAGCGTTCAAATCTCGCGATGCTGCGATCCCGCAAGAACGACTCTGACCGCCGCATGGCTGCGGCCGTATCACTGACATGTGCTTTATGGCTCGTGAGCGAATGCTAACCGCACCAGCTTCATAATCCGAATACCTTTATAGACCATCGTCAAACGTCATTTTTAACGATTTTCATCATTTAGTTTGTCCAGACAGGAACAAAAATGAATGTATACAAGACGTAAATAAACTAGAAAAACTGCTAATTTTAATGTCATTGTATTACAAACCGAAAATGAATTTACTTAATAAAGCATCTCAAAAATTCTAAAGCGGATGAAATTTTGAATAAATTTTTGATGTTTGATATCATTTCTTATTTATACGTATAAATAAATACTGGAATATGCACCACAAAACATATTTTTCTCTTATTATTTAAAATTGCAATCTATCGAAAAAGAAATGGTTTTCTGTATTTTAAAGGAAGCTGAAAAAGCCGATTAATTCGTATTTTTATAGTACCACGTTAGAATTTCATTCAATTTGATGACAAAGTTGAAAAGAAGAAAAAGTTTTCTTTCTCCGAGATTTCAAGATTATCTCGAATGATGGTTGCAACGCCACCCGAGGTTTACTCCGCGAGTGAACGTGAAGTAAAAGTAGTTCCACAATTGTCGGTAGCTCGATGCCGATGATCTGGAAATTCTGAATCGCTTCTTTATTTTTGCTAACGAGCCCTGATGAGGGCTCAAACAAAAAAAATTAGAAGACTTGGTATATATCAAACTGAATAATTCCATGAATCAAGCTTCTGCGGCAAACAGAAGCTTGTGGTGCAAAGCTGCAGCAAGTTCATTTACAATGATTCTAAGTTTGACTAGCTACTTTCTGGAAGCATTTTGAACGGTTAGGATATGTTCGTGTAAAGAAGAAGGTAGAGAAATCTCTACGTGGATGTTTGGAAGCAAATTACTACCAGAAATTATTTATTAAAAAAGAAAATCGATAAAGACGCACAAAAGAGTAATTTTATTTGTCGGTTATTTGTTTAAACAAAATTATTTCAACAAAATTAACTTAGAGACATGGTAAAAAAATAATCATATCTCTTGAAATTTGATTTGATCGTAGAAGGGAATGTCATCTGCCCAAAGTGTAACTGGAATTCCTTATGCTGTGAGGATTGAGCCTGCAGCAGGTTTTAGTGAAAATTGACGATAACACTGCCATAACCATGACCATACTGATCAAAGCTCAGTCCATATTTTCTTAGGTAAACAATTTTTTTATTCAGGTAAATAACTACTTTAATGAAGATCACATTTTTGATCAGTTTATCACAAATCCCCAATCACATGAAAAATAATTTGAACAATTGTTAAAAAATAAGAAGTTAATTAATCATAACAAAAGTTTGATGAAAATTAAACACATTTTATTGTGAACTTATTTAACGTATCAATAAAATATTATATATTTTTTATGAATATATGAAAATAAATTTATTCAATACTACAGAAAAAGTTAAGAAAATTAAATTAAAGCTTATTTAAAACGAAAACTTATGGTAAGTTCTACGATGCAAATCTATCCAATAAAAAATCCAAAATATATCCAATACTGTTTTTATATTGAGCCACGTCTGATTAACACTAGGCCTTAAAAGTTTTGTTTGCCACATCACTAGTTTAGTAGTATCATCTTGTGTCATGGTACTAATGCACAAGGCTATCTTAACCACTCTTCTTTAGATTTCATGTTTTTTCTTTCCTTTTTTTTATTATTGTTAGCAGCTGACGAAGGGATAGTTCGCAGGAGTTTTTAGACACTTTTCTGGATTGAAAATTTGTATACAATACGTTATTTCATGTGCATAATTAACAATAAATATATAATACATAAATTTGCCTTACGCTTAATAATTTAATAAACACTTTATGAACTGTTCCAGATTATTTGCAAAATATAAAAAAATAGTATAAGAAACTAATATGAAAAACTGCATTTCCATCATTAAGTATGATTTCTAAATATTTGATAAAAAAACTTGTTCTCATACATTGTTAGTTTATATTTAGACTGAACTATATTCACTCGCTGAATTTGATTTTCTTAATTTTTTAAAAAAATAATAGTTTCTATTAATATATTAAATTAAGAATTGTTGTAGTGTAGAAACTTTAGTTACATATCGTTGAAAATCTAAAGGAAGGTACAATAGAAAATACCGGAATCACTAAAGTAATCTTCAGTGACAGTGATATCGTTCATATAAATCAACAAGATATTTTTATACTTTTATTTTTACTCTACTTTTTATTCTATTTTTACTAGAACTCATTTTTCATATTTATACATTTTTATACATATAATTATTCAATCGAACAATATAATATTTGTACCAAAAAAGTTTTATGTATTAACATAAATTAAACAAAATTATATCGATAAATAAAAATGTATTAATTAAGTTTTTTATTCAGATTATTTTAATTTTCCCAAAGTAGCAAAATTTATATCACATAAGAATTATTAATTATATTTACATATTTTTATTGATTGCAAAAATAGGTCAACTAATATTGCAGTATATAAATCCTATTACTTCGACTTAGTAATAACTGTAGATCTTTCATAACATTGTTTTAAATGTAATAGTTTTGTTGAATTTAAAGTACTTACAGACTATAATTGCCAAGTAAAATGAATTAATTCGCATATAACAGTCGAAATTATTTTGTCAAATGGCATTCTTTGTGTACCTTGCTATTTTATTTATCCGTTGTGGTATACTAAAATTTCTCTTTTGTTGAAATGTAAATACTTATTTTGAATTTGATAATATATCGTAATTATATTTTCATATTTTATTATAAAAGAAAAACAATTATCATATCACTGAGAAAAATGATTGTACGAACAATAATTTGACCACAGACTTCTCATTAGCTCAAAAAAGTATAATTAACAACTGGAAGAATTTCTGCTTTATCCTTATGCAAGTGAAACATATTATAAAAAAAGTATCATCCAATTAAAAATGTTAAACTAATTTTATAAAACATAAATAAATGTTCAGTCAATTAAAAAATGTCTGATATAATCAAGAATGTTACTTAATAAAATTCCTTATTTAGTAATTAATTCTTATTTAAAAAATTCACATTTGATAGTCAAATTTACAAATTTAACGTTCAAAATCATTTGATAGACGTTACATACGGAATTGCCTGTCAATGTCAAAAACCACCTTTGCACCCATCACACAATTTTTTTAAGTCGGAATATGACTTTATTCTAAGAAATATATATGATAAAATAACTTTTTACAATCGTACTTAATAATCAATTTTATTAAAAATTTCAAAACCGTTTCTTTTGTTATAATTTTTAATTAAAATATTTTTAACTTCTTTTGACTAAAATAATTAAACATTTTATTTATTTATGTTTTTCTTAACCTGATTCATGACGTTTTTTGACTTGCAAGATAGACTAATTTAATTTTGTAATGACTTGTACAAACCTCATCTATAGATTAAAATATTAAACAATGCATTCGTTGATGTTATATTCGTATATTATTGTTATCGTAAATTCAAAATAACGGCAAACAAAACTTCAATAAACATTTATCTTAATTATCATGACAATGTAAAATCAATTAAGCAGACATCAATTGTAACTAAAATGTTCTTGATTTATTAAGAGAATTTCGTTGTTATTAGTGGAAACATTATTCCAACTGTAATAATTTATTAGAAGTAAGCGTTCTATAGAGAGAAAATTACTTCAGCTTATCAAATAATTACATTAAAGACCTACCTAATATTTGTGTGTATTCATGTATTGTATAGAGGCAGCTTTTTTGAATGATTAACATTCAAATAAAAATCAAAGAACTTGAGGGGATTACCTATTGTAGACAATTTACTCTTTACACTGGGTCGCTTCATTAAAGATAAATCAATAAGAAATTTATAAACCACTTAACGTTATGAATTTTTCAATATCATTACTACCAAAAAATAAAGTGTTGAGATAAAAAAATTAGAGACTTATATATTTCTTTTTTAATGAATCAATACATTGACAGAGAAATATATATTTTCGTATGATTTCATTTGGTAATTTTTTTGAAAAATATTGAACTTTGCTTATGAAAATAAATTAATGGAATTAAAAAATATATAAAAGGAAATTTTTTGTTTCAATATGCGAATTCATTCATACTATAATTACCAATCTATGTGAAGAAAATAAAATTTAAAGATAAAATAATCATCATAAAATAAATGATTTGATATAAGTTTAAAGCGTATGAAGTAGATTTTTTTAATAAACGAATATTAAATTATTGAAGGTAAAGTTTTAAACATGATAATATGTTATTAGAATCATGATGAAAAGAAATATATAGAAAAATAATAACAGCTGAAGTAATATAACGAACTGCAAATTAAATAATGATAAATGAGTTGATTAATAACTATAAAATTGAAAGGTAAAATTTTAGAAAAAAATTTAGAGAAAATAAAAAAATAGTTGCAGATAAAAAATGATACAAACCACATACATCACGAAAATTGTTTCGAAAAGTTAAACAACAAACATTAAATTTTGTAGGGTTGGAGAAAATATAAATCGTATGAATTTAAATTCTAAAATTATTAAATTTCTTCGATGGATTTATATTCCAGTAATTATTTCATTGAAACAACTGATTCAACAATTGTAGCTTCTGAAATTGGATTTAGCCCACTCTATTTCTCATTGAAATCTGAATAATTATTGCAAACTAGGAAAATTTACTTGCAGCAATAATTTATGAAACAAAATTTGAAAAATTAATTTTTTTATTATTTAACAATTACTTACTAATTACCTAATAATTTTTTGCATTTTTAGCTATTTCTTTTGTATTCATCAAGTTCTCAATGATACGAAAAATTTGAAGATATTATCTAGTTTTGTGTTTTTGAAGTTGAGGTTAATTTGAAACGATGATTAAAACTTGGGTTGATAGTTTTAATGAAGATAGAGTACCATTTCTCGGAAACAAGGACCAGAGTACTCAGATTGTAAAGACGGTCGTTGTTAAAGGGGGGAGGGGGGTCATTGACGAAGACTTTGAAAGACTCAGAATAAAAGGTCGTTGACTTTTATTCTGAAGATACTAGTCTGTGAAGATGTTATTCTCTCTGCGGTGGAAGTAACATCCGTTGAGTTACCAAAATCTGGTCTTATGTTCTCTGCTCTATTAAACTTCTAATATTACCAGGGTTGAAGAATATGTTCAATTTTCCATATTCTTTATTTTTCTTATAACCCGTTTTATTTGAACTCAAATTAAATAAAATATAGTTTTTTGACTTAACATTAATTCCAAAAAGTTTATGTTATTATATGGTATTAAATATTAAATAATTCACAACTTTGAACTCACAATATTAAGAAATTCTAGTTTTATAGTATAAATACATCCATAAAATGTTATATAACGATTGAGGAAAATATTTAATGGATTCCTGTTTTTTTAAAATTAATGTTTAGCGCAAGTTTATAATAATTGATACAAAGCGTAGAGCCGAGCATTGCTCAAGGTTACACTGAACCTTCCATTTTAGCAAAGGTATATGACTTTGCCTGCATTGTAATTCATCCTTGAAGAATCACATGTAACTTCAATTCAGACATATCTATGAAATATTTTTACTCGAAGTTTTTCTAGAAAAGGGGGTATAAATGACGTAGCGAACAAAGTTCAGTTTTATTTTTTGCACCATATCAATAATAGATGTTTTTATTATTATTATTGTATTTAATGAAATATAATATAATGAAATAAGGAATTAATTGCTTATATATATATACAAAATCTAAAAATTCTATACTATTAATATTATTATTTTATTACTATTTTTTGCAATTGGACTAAGAAAATCCAATTTAAAAAAAACCTCACGAAACCATTCAAACTTGCTAAACGAAAAAACAGGATTCAAAGGCAAAGAAGGGAAAATGGGAAAGGAACTACAGAATAAAGCCCCCTCGGGGATTTTCCGCTTATGGAGAAAATGTTTATATAACCCCTATAAGACCTTAGTTTCCTATATAAATCTATAGAACACCTTATGTGGAATATATAAATCATATCAAAAATATTTGGGCCATTTATTTAACATTCATATGCCATGATTAACATATATGTGTGTCATATTCTGTACACGTCTTACAAATGTACTATATATGAACTTCCATATATAATAAATCATATGAATTTCTTTAATTTTATCTAACATTTAGAAAAATTCCGTTTTCAATTTACTGAAAATCGAATAACAAAATAATGATTCAACAAAATTAACATTATGTTAATGACATATTGGACCATTTTTAATCGTAAGACTTCGACTGAACAATTTTACAATTGTGTATTATAATATATGACTTGAAGTAATAAATTCGAATTACTTTTTTCTGTTATTATGTGATACATATCAGAAAGCACGTTTAAAAATAACACTGACTGTGCTTATTCACTATATTTTTATGTATAAACATTAACAAAAATTCAAAAATAATATTTCCATAGTAGTTGTTATTTCAAAAAGTTTGGAAATAGTTTATACAAAAATGTAACTATATTTCACATTTTTATGAAGTATCTTCGATGACTCCAGAAGAAGCTTTTTTGAATTATGAAAAAGCAATTCAATGTTTCAACAAGGAAGTATTTTAAAGTATGGTTTTATTTTAAATATTGTTTAAATTTGAAAAGTTAATATTTAAACAAGATTAAAATCATTGATTTTTTAGTATGTTTATGTTCTAACAAATAATTGTCATATATTTTTTTACTGCTTTATTAAAAAAAGTACAAATCAGTTAAATAACCTTCAAAATGTAAGCAAAATTCAAACTCTCTGTAGGTCGTATGGAAAAACAGATAACAATCTGGAAAAAAACACATTTCAGTCAAAACAAATTCCGAATAATTGTATTTTAAATATAATGAAAAACGATAAAGAATAAAATATTTTTATTTCCACATATTATTGTTAGCAGATTTAATTGTGGTTCTTGTAAAATAAAATAACGGCATTTCAAATTTATAGTCCTGATTCAAAATCCATTTCACTATTTATTTCATTTTTTATTTGGTTTATTTATTCTCAGTACCAGAACAATACCATAACGATATAATATCTGTAAAACAACTATACTATAGCTAAATTATATTCATTTTTTGTTCATTTAGTTATTTATAATAAATTTATTACTTTTTACTGGAATATGCATAAACATTGCAAAAATGATATGTTAATTTCAATTAATCATATAACTGTATATTTTAGTATGAAACGTCTTTTTTGAATTCTTAATTGAACATTAAATTTCATGAAATATGTTACATTTTATTTAAATGAATTAATGATTTAATATGAATAATAATTTGATATCGCTTATACATAAAGTAATGTATCTTAAGATGCACCATACTTAGAAGTGTTTAATAAAAATTAGTCGGAAAAATGCAACTATTCTTCTATGAAAAATGTTTTTCTATTGAAACAATCTTTTTCTTATTAACTTGTAAAAAAAAATTGCATTTGCGAAGCGGCCAGTAATATGGTGTGGTAACACTTTCCATACTATGTATTTATTATTTATATATCAATTGGTTGACAGAAGTTTTATGATTATACTTGATAATGTTCTAAAGAACATATCTAAAGTTACTTTGATTTTTTCAGAGAGATTTAACTGCATGACCGCACATTGACAGCACTTCAGGGAATTCTCAAGTGTACCCTGATTAATACCAACGGGATATCCACTGAAATCAATGTGAATCTACGTAAAAATCCTTTGAATGCCGATATGATGAAGGCTAGAACCCAGCTATCTCTTTTACTAGCCATGACACCTTGTCGTTACGCTGCCAATATACTTTCAGCTGATCAGTTTCTGTTTTTATGTATTTTGTTTATGTACTTTATTTTCATTTAAAATGAATTTCATCTGAAGAGATCGAATATCATAGACCGAACAGTGTAGTGTGTGTTTATTATCACCAATCGATGATAAACTTGTCAGTTCCTCGTTGAAAAATGAGACGATTGCAACATATTTACATCATAAGTTTAATATTGGAGATTTAATAATTGTATAATTATTAGTCTTTCTTTTTCTCACAAACATTTGCTCAGATTAACATCTAACTGAATATTGCTAAATTTTATTTTAATAAGTTATTATTGTACTTTTTTCATTTATATTGTAGAGAAATATTAATTGTTATATTCAATTATTTGTAATATAATATTTTTCTAATACAAGAACAATTCAGAATCTAATTATGTTTATATTATGTTAAAGATGAATTTGTCGGCTAGCATATATTAATGAAATTACAACATTTTGTAATAAAAATAGATAAATTTTTTTTTAGTCAACTGTTACTTATTCTATTTATTTACTTGATTGTCTAATTTCACTAAATTATATATTTTTTATAAATACAAAAGCAATTATATCAAATAATTACATGCAACATTAAATAATGCAAAGCATATTATCGTCTAAAGATAATGAAAAATTGTTCTATTAAATGAATAGATCAATTACAATATAATAAAATAAATAAATATTTATATAATTGTGTGATTAAAACTCATTCATGTCCACTATATATATACATATATTACGACTAATAAAAGCCAGCTTAGATGTGCCAATGGATCTTAACTTTCTCTACAGTTAACATTATTTATTAACAAACAGCGATCCATACTTTTTAAAATAACTTCTGCATTTAAAATGTCATGAAATGAACAACAACGAAATAATATAATTATTGTACAATAAAGAAACTAATTTTAGGTTACATTTAAGACAAACGAAAATAACTGAATGAAGTAAATGAGTTCATTCCATTCAAAACTTTCGCACCTTGTCATATTAAATGAACTAAACCTGGAGAGGAGCCAGGTGCCACGATGATGCGTTGTATAAAAAACAATTAAACATTGACATCACTGCTTTTTAGGATTTCGTTATGAAACAATCTACTGAATTGGTGTGCCAAATTCAACTAGAAAATCTGGTTGGAGCATTTTCATAGATACGGTTGTATAAACCACTTTCCCAACACCTCCCCCTCCGCACCCACCACCCTCACCCCCAACCCCACCCTGCATCTCGACTTCTAGCCACTTACACACAACACAAAGAAATACATATGGATTCATCCCTGTCAGATAATTAATATGCCATAAGTACGTTGTGAGTAAAAATTTAGTGTGAATTACAATGATTGTGATAAAGAAATAAGGATCTCCGAGTGCTCTAGATAATACCAGTGTATACGTACTAGAAGCACAATATAATCAGGATCATACACGTAAAGTATAAGTTTACATAGCTGTATTTGTGCCACTGGTTTCATCAGCTAGGCCAACACTTGCAGCGCTGTACATAAAA
>JABFQD010004184.1:0-12133 GCA_022817045.1 Psix sp. ZL-2020 | reverse complement strand
GTAATGGGTTAAGTTTTGTGTTCAAAGAAAGACATAAAAGGAGAATAATAGAGGTAATAAGAGAAGAATAAAAAGTCATGTTTTCAAATGGACGTGGAAAAATAATTTTCACATTTATGAAAATAAAAATTGTATACTCAATTATGTGGAGTAATGATTTGAAATAAATTACATTTTTCTAGAAAAATGTTTCAAAATGAATACTTTTATAGTTTGCACAATTGAAACTTTTTAAAAAAAATACACCAATATTTGTAGTCTAAATGCTTGACTATGTGCAAGATAATGATTGAATATTAGTTGCGTCATTTTTATGACATCAAATAATTAGTATGAATTTGAATATTATAAAAATAAAAATCAAAAAATGGAAGACAAATTAAATAAATAAATTGAAAATCATACACAACTAATGGCTTTGATAAAAAATATGATTTAAAAATTGGGTTTGCATTAAAACTATTTTAGCATTAAATTAAAAATGCTTATATCTGAAAATGAATTGTAATTTGATATGTAAATAAGCACTGTAAGTTTGCATGGATAATTGTTACTGTTTGAGCATTAAAATCTCTGATACTAAATGAATTTTAAAACAATATTTCGTTGCAGCGGAGCATTTTGACTCGTCATCATGTAAATATGAGTGCATGTCTGTTAGCCACATACACACAAGCTGTTTACTTCAGCTTGAAACAAAAAATAGTCTCTTAACAATGAGACAATGCATACGAAAAAACGACGCAAAACTATGCATTATAAAAGCTGCCGGTCTCAGCACAAAGACAAAGTTGAATGAAACTCGGTTCGGAGGAGCAAAAACTTTTTATAATGTATTTGGAAGAATCAGCGAGTTAATTTGCTTGTCGTTATTTTGTTACAAATAAGCATATTACGCTGAATAATTTAATTAGGGTCATGTCTTGCACGAAAACCTTGATAATTAATTAACATCCAAAATCGACTTAAGGGATTGTTTCGATAATCCGAGCAGCGGGCGGAAGCGAAGCTCATCGATCGCGTTTCGGCGAATGTTCGGATACTTACTCTCTGTATAACAAAAATTTCATAGAGCACGCAGACCGCGGTGGCTGTGATGCCCTGCTCTTTACATAACATCGCGGTGAATACAAAAAGCATGGATAATATGAGCGAGCGCCAGCCTGAAAAGAAGAAACAAAATTTGCGATCAATTTGACTACCTTTATTTTCGACGACCCAAAATGAGATGTCAATAACCCATGCAGAAATAACAAATAATCACAATTCTTATCATTTATTCAATATACTAGTGATATGCACTGACATTACCAACTCTTTCAACGTTGTCAGAGTATTATTTTAAAAAAACACACTTTAATATTACACAAGATTGACGTTATACCATTTTGTCTATTTTTCTTTCAACACTAGTCTTTGAAATTGTTGTATTCAAGCTTTTATAAACTGTAAATTGAAAAGGTTAAAATATTTTGAATTTCGTTTAAATTTGAACGTTTTGAAAGTAGCCTATTTATAAGATAATAGAAGAACGTTCGAAATTGTCATAGAGTTGATATGATTTATAAAAAGCGAACAAAATGATTTTGTTTATTCACAAGTGAAAGAACTGATGAAAGAACGAAAAATCAAAATTAATTCAATTGATTTGTTCTGCTACAGTTGACGGGCAGTCAAATAAATGTCGGGTGAAAAAATATTTTGTAAATAACCAAAGCAAACTTGAATATTGTGAAAATTGCGTGACTGTATAATTGGTTTACAATTCAAATCCAATATTTAGTCAAAATTAGTATTCAGTGTCGTTGAACTGACAGTAATAATGAATGAATTGATCGGCAATATTGAACTAACCTTGGCAATTAACAGTAGGCTGATTGCCAATGTTAGATAAATACTTGGACATTTAAGTGAAAGTATGGAGCTAACACTTGAGGTCGCTGTTGGATCAATGTTTGAATATTGATAGATATCAGATCATTTTGACTGTATGATTAATTTGAATCTAAACATGAGCTTCAATGAAATGCCACGACACCTCTCTATTAGCGAAGGATGTGTTTAATACTATTTGGAGGATTGTTTTCTGCATGGAACGTTATTGACTACAAGTGAAAGCTGAATCTGCGTGTACCTGTGCATCTTTTGCTCTTGCAACATTTAGTATACGTGATTAGAGCCGCGAGATAGAACAGGGATGAGAGCGTCTCCGCTCTTCCGACCACTCCGGTAACCTGAATAAATAATTAACTCGTGTGAATAAATGAATAAATCATCAGCTGAACAATAAATGTGTCTGCGCGAAGTGGAGCTTGAAAGCCCTTAGCGTTTATAATTACAGGGGCCATTTTTCGTGATTAATTTTCATTGCACTTTCGGGGCCGTTGCTTTGCCTTCGCCGGCGCAATTTCCGAAATTTATATGACGCCTCGCATTGTTTATTCATCAGCCAGCTCCTCTTCCGCGCATATTTGATTCAATTTCGGCGCTTTTGTCATGTTAATTGTGATTTTTGGCGCGACCAATCGCACGGCCCCGAGGGTTTATCGGCCACGGGCCGACGCAAAAGTTGATTATACTACTGCAAAAGGCAGATAATCATGTGACAAACGTCGTCCCTTACCGCCTCTGTGTGGATCGGGTGCACGGCAAACAGCAGGGCTGACACAAAACTCGCTAAATCTGGTAGAAACATCAAACACGTTCTGCAAATGAAATTCATTAACGACCATGATTAATGTCCTCGCATATACTGCGCCTGTTTCAACTGGCCAAAAAAGATTAATCGCTACTCACCTGAAATACAGGATACATACTCCAACATGTAAAATCACATTAAGCAAGTGATATCCCATGGGATCTAGCTGGTGGATCAAGTAATTCCAGCGAAAGGTAAGAACACAAAGTGGACGCCACGATTTGTGCGATTGTTCCTGAAACAAACAATCATTTTTTGCACTTTTTTGTTCACTTATTCTTTTACAAATACCTTTCATTCAATTTCTCAATTCAATATGTTTTATTATTGTTATTACACCTTCGTTTAAACATTATGACATATTCGTTCTGGTGAGCTATTACATTTATATAAATATCATATAATGTACCGCTCACGTTATTTAATCATTCAATATTTATATGTGCTTCAATATAGAAAGATTCGATTATGAAGCTTTTACAAAAATGTCCTTCTAAATAAATTATACATGTTAACGTGAATTCATAAAAGTGCTTATTCAAGTGTGATAGTTTCCTTATAACTAGAATGTTTTGTTCCACTTATTATCAAAATAAATCTTGTAATTTTAAATAAATTATCCATAATAAATGATAAACATGTAACTAATTAAAATAGCACGATAAAATATATTTTACAAACAGAGGGACGCTTTTTTATTTATTACTGAGGAATACTATTTTGGTAATACTTTAAAGAAATTTATGCTACCATCAGAATTTTAATACGTATTCCATTTTTTTCATTAAATTAACTTGGCGAAAAAGTTGATTTTATAATGTATGTATTCTTGATATTAAGTTTCGACTACATAAAAATGATCAAATATGTGATATACATTTTAAATTTTCTCTTGATAAACAATCTCATTATTAAATTTTATTTGAATTTCAATGTACTAGTAGTAGAATTAATAAAACAGTTAAATATTGTTCAATATTTTATTTTTAATTTCAAGGAATACGATTTTTAAATCTCTCTCAAAACTCAACGTATAAATATATTTGAGTCAAGCATAAAACTATGTTTGTCAACGAGCATGTTATGCTCAATAATTTTAATCTGAAATTTTAATATGAAAGATAATTGACAATATTTTCAATTGTTAATTTTAAATGATACATTTGTATAATAAAAATTACACATTATAGTATATTATATATATTATGTTAAAAAATTGATATAAAAAGTAGTTAAATTTGCTGGAAAAAATGATAAAGATTCTCAACTTTGTTGTCAAATTAACAATCTGTCACGCGAATTTGACTATTTTGGGTAGTAATTTTTGATCATTCCTACAATATCTATTTTTTCACAAATTTACAATTTGCAAAAAATTCCAAATCAAATTGCGTAAATTAACAATTTATTTGTAAAAACTATTTTTAGAGTAAAAATAGAGCTATGAAGCCTGGTTCTGCGTAGTATACTAAGGGACAAAACGAGATAAACTATCTTCTTTTTAGCGATAATGAATTAAAAACCAGCGCATTTGATGAGAAAGTTAGTGAATAACAATATGCAGGAATAACGAAGCAAAGCCCAGACAAAAATGGCTTTAATGACATTCACATCAGTTATTTTATTAATAAATCCTTCATCCATATTGAGAACGGAAAAGAAGTGTTTTAGCGCTTACAATAAACCAATTGAATCCGAGCGATTAATCAACATTACTTTGAATAATTTGGAACGTTGACTAATCCTCGGAACAGTCATGTTTTTGATTAATATTATTATTGAATATAATAATGCCTATTCGCATTTAAAACTGCGCCATAAACTTGGCTTTAGGTACTGTTGCCATAGAAGTCTTTGCAATCAATACAGATAAAAAGACATTTGCTAAAAAGATCCAGGAGAAATATCGAGCAAACAAAATGCTTGAAACGCACAAACGTTCAGAAGCGAGCTGATGTAAAGAGTGATTTATAATTCATCGGCGTACACAATAAGATGAAAAAAAATTTGCCAACTTTATTTACAAGTTTTTTATGCTCCCGTAATACTGCTCCGACTTACAAGGGGATTTTTCTTACGAATATACTTATGACAAGTTTCGCAAGCAAGCAGATACAAATAAATACGCTGGAATTTTTCTATCAGATTTATTTCAGTCGAGCACGGCGAGAGCAAAAAAAGGCTTCAACGGCAGGTCGGAACCATTCAAAGTTTTCTCATGTCATTTGGCGAAGACGCCCGTATTGTTGATTACGTGACGTATTCAACTTTACGAGTCAAATGTTTGAATAACAGCCGTATATTTGTATAGCTTCTGATTATTACGGCGTACGGCTGACCTAAGTTCCTCAGACTTTGGCTGAAGTCGCGTATATGCAGTAATTCTCATGCTATCAAATATTGATGACATCACTGTTTTAATAACACTAAAAACTTGTTGTAATTCCCAAGCTAGTACCAGTTTATGTTTCTCTTCTATGACAACAGTTTTTGCCTCCATTTGTTTGAATCATCGCTTTGTGAACAGTTGTCTAAGCTTTCCATGTTTTTTCATTAATTCATAATTAGATTTTCTTCGGTCTTGTTAAACATTTACTGTCAAAAACAATTAAGTACAGAAACGCAGTTATCATTCATATGATCAACCTCTGTCACATGTATTCATCTCTGATGCATAGATTCGCACCAACGTTGCTTACGTTAATCTAGTAGCAGGTCGATGTAAATCTTAAATCCAGATTTTTAGTCTCTTTATACGTGTTACGACAAAATAGCCTAGATAAAATCATTTGGTTTTACGATAAACATCTAATTGGTTCAAATTTACCATAGAATGGACATCGCATGAATTGGATGACGAACATGAAGTCTACATTTCACCCTCTACAGTTTGCATAATACAAACCTACTCAGAATGTCAAAGCAGGTTTATTTTCACACAAGCACCTTTATTCTTGGAACAGTTCCCACGAGAAATTACACTCGGCGCTTGTACATGATGTTGCATAAACAGTTTGTGTGGTAAAAGCAGACGATGACTTTTTCTAACAAAAATATTAATAATTTCAAACAAACTACAATTTTTGTAGGGGTTGAACTGAAGATTGGTATATTGTTCTGATTAAAACGCCATCACGTTTTTATGGACAAACATTTATAGTTTTGTCTCAAACATAACATGTTGCAGAAAAAATACATTTCCTGATTTAATGAATGCAATATTAACTGTAAGAGTTAGTTTATAAAATAATTTGAAAACTTTATTCATTTTTATTAATTATTCATTTTAATTAATTATTTGATAAAAATCATTACAATTATCATTTTCTAATCAATTTTTATTCGTCAAATTATAGTGTAAGTTAATACATGTTATTTTTAAGAGGTTTATGGCATATTTAGCATATAAGCGATTTATAGTGTGACCTGGTTAGAAGAGTTAATAATATTCGGTGATCACATGGTACATATAGATTATTATCAAACTACCATTTTCAAGAAATTCTATATCAAATTCTTGTTGAATGATAAAGTTTAAGTCGCATGATAAAATAGTATGTTATACTACAAGGGAGAGAAACAACTGATTATTCCCAGGGCGAAGTGACCGCACAAGACGAAGCCGACGACTGCTGAAGGCAGCCCGAGGTGCTGTTGAGTGCTTATCCCTTCGCTCGTAATAATAAATAATATTAAGAAATAGTATAATAGTAGTAGTATGATGTTGGTATAATTGCTCGCCTCTCCCTCGTGGCGTATTATATTTATCATAACAAGTGCAAATAAAAGACGCTATTTTCTCGCCCCTAGAGAATAAACACGTATTTCAGTCCCTAAAAATAGGCTACGTAAAATGTAGCTTAGGTTTACGTGTTACGAAAAACTTTTGTGTTATGCTGAAAAGCGATATTTACATTTTAAATCAGGTTTTCACCTGAGACCAAAAACACGATTTTTTTATTTCTTGTCTAACTAGAAAGTTTTTAATTTTTATAAAATGAACATTTCTCAATTTAAGTGAACATTATAGAAATAAAAATATTTTTCAATTATTTACATATAGCCTTATATAACTGAAAGATTCTTTTGAATCACAAAAATTTTACTGCCAATATATAAGATTTATACATATATTTATAAAATAATTGACTAAAAAAATCATTTGATTAATTCAGCAATTTCATACTGAAATCTTTAAAATAGTATATTAAAATATAAATATTATAATAAATTTCTTCTCATTGTTTTTCTTTTTATTTTCGAAAGCATAAATAGTGTAGAATGCAAATTATTGAATTTAAAATTCAACAGTTCTTACAGACACGATAAAAAAGAAAATAACATAGTTAAGTACGGCAAATGAATGGAATATGATTATAAAAGTGGAGTTTCAATAAAGTTCATTCGCTTACGGCGTCAAGCTTCAGAATAACTATTTCAAACTAGAATAAATTGTTTCGTTTTTTATTGTAAATTAAATTGAAAAATATATTCTATTAAAATGATTAAAAATAGTTATTCGGAATACTTTGAAGAAATACCTACTAACTAGATAGTCACACTTTGAGTATAGTTAACTTATTTGAAAGTAAAGTTATTTTCGCAACACGGTGATGGGAAATATGTTACTTCCTATGCTTTATTTTCAAGGAATAAAGTTATACTTTCGATCATACTTTAATTTCAAGGCGAAATTTAAATTTCAACCTTCTGTGAAATAAATTTTGTTGGATATCTTAAAGTCGTCACTAAAACCACGGAAGAACGTAACAGTCAAAACTTAAACGCAATTAACGGAAAATGAAATTCGCGAAGAAAAAAAAACTTATCACTTTAATTCAAAATTTGACATCGCTGGTAATCGATCTTGTTTAAGGCCAATTACTTTTAATCAATATTTTATTTATTATCATTTCAGATTATATTATTTGCATCAGTATTTTATTTAATGAATTTTGAAATAATTTAGATATAATAATTCTAAACTAATCAAAATTCAACCCAATAATATTAAACTATTAACTTTCAAATAGTTAAAAACAAAAGAAAAATAGGAATTCGCTTAACAAATACAAAAAAATTACCGCAATTTTTTCCAGAATCATTAGTATAAACATTGAATTACGATCATTCTGTGTAGAATGAAATGTAATGGATATATTGAATTTTTATCAATTGTAAACAACTATTACGATTGAAAAGCAGGTATTATTGGAACTAATAAAATTTTATTTGTTTCTAGAAGATAAGGCTTAGTCTTATATTTTTCAATAGGTTTTTATTTGTTCATTTTGAATGAGTGATTTCATATCAGTTTTTCATTCACTAGTACTTAAAATGAAAAGTATTAGGTTGTTAACAATACCACAAATCCAAATGCTTAATATGTATTATTTTAACGAAAGTTATTAGTTTCGCAAATTCTAGATTTAATGTTTTGAATAATTTCCTTTAGTACTTGTTATGTTGCTCAGTTTAATGAGAATATTAATAAAATATTTTCAAATTTAAATTTATGAATGGACAAAATGTTTGAAGTATAAAATTTATATTTTATTTATTATAAAATTGTGTATGTATAAACATAACCCTTAAAACTATGAAAATATACCAGAACATGACAATAAATGTAATATAATAATTGTACAAAATAATGTGAAAAAATATAAAAAGAATGTAAATAATTTATTTATAAACAGCATCATTTTTAATGTTACAAATAGTATCTTTGATGAATGAATAATGAAATTCCAAAACGTATTTATTAGTTCTTAAATTATGGCTAATTAATTACGAGGAAGAAAACTCCAAGTTGAACAAATAATTTTGTAAGTTTTTTAATTAATTTTTTTATTTATACCCATAACTTAAAGTACTATTGAAATTCGTACCAAAGTAAATAATGTAATAAAAGACTAACATACGAATATTCCCAAAAATCTGATTAGCAATAATGTAGTAAAACCAAGTAACTTTATTAACTTGATAGATGATGGCTTCTGAAATTAATGACCTTCACCGTTATATAAAAACTACAATTTCCTTAATATGAAAAAAAATATACAATCATTCCATCATTATTATCTCATTTGCCCCACTTTCAAAATTAATGTTCAACTTTTATTCAAGGAGACTGGCTAAATTAACACGACACAATATATACGGTTATATTAACAGGGATATTCACATATTTGCACCAACGATTATTCACTGCTAGTACATATGCGAATATTCATGGAATACCTCTTTTCTTAATAAAGTACTAGCCGTAATGACGAACAAATGTAGTCGTTCAATGCCAATAAAAATTTTTAGTTGACGTCCAAATATAGGAATTCTAGTTGTTAAATAATGAAAAAAAAACAACAAATATTTAGCTTAATATATTCAATTAAAAAAATTAAAATAGTATATGATAATAACATTAACTTTGCTTCTGAGGCAAAGAAGACTTTATACCTTTATAACTTTTCTAATTACAAACCGTATTATAACAGCCTTTTTTACTTACATTCCACGAAAAGGATTTTTAAACCACAGTTTAAAGGGTCCTAATTTCTGTCTAATTTTATCTTCATCTAAAGGCATGTTGTTTTTATACGTTGGCTTTTATATTCTGTATATATATATATATATATATAAAAAAATTCAATATCATAGAAGTTCCTTTTTACAAACTGAAAAAAGAGCAGCTTTTTCGGATGTAATATCAAACGTTGAAAATGTTGAAACGTTGTTTTGGCAATTTTAATGTCAAATCAGTAGATCTATTGTAATAAAGAAAGTCGATCCCGTAGTAAATTGAGAAAGATCAAGAAGGATTGAAACAATTTAGTTGGTTTCATTACTTTTAGTAAACATTTTCGTATTCGTTATTAAAAAATTCCATTATATTTGTATTGAATTTATTCCGAGTTAATTTTCGTCAATTATATGTAATATGAATGTCACGAAAAAAAAAAATTTTGCAAAAAAAATATCATAGTTATGCACAATAAAAGTTGTCTGGCATGAATATGGCAGCATAGATGGATCATATGCGCAAGCCGTACTAATGCCAGTCGTTTGTTAGTTCCAGGCCAAAGTATTACATTAGAAGTTTGGCATTATATTGACATTAATCTGGCAAACGTCTGGCATTAGCATGGCTTAGGCACATGATTCATCAATGCTGCCATACCCATACTGTATCTATATCAAAAAATATGTTTGCGCGGGTTCTGAAAATTTCGAGCCTATATTAAAAATGAGATGGACGATCTGACTGACGTTAGATTCTATTTTACTAATCCTGAAAAGGCAACAGAAACATGAATTTATCCCCAGGCTAAGAAACATTTTCTTATATGGTTGCTTATTTCATATATAAAAGAAATAACATATTCCCATGCTGCAATTTCTGACAGTAATTTTAAGTTCAAAATTTCATCGATTATGATGTTTTTTTCAAGTGAAAATGGTAAAAGTGTTCATAAAGTACAAAAATTTTAATCTACACTGATCCATAAAAAAACGCAACACACTAATTCGGTAGAAATTTCACCATTTTTCAACCCATCCTATCTTCCGTAATTTTCATAAAAAATGGCTCTTTTTTTGACCAAATTGAAACTTAAAATCTCCTCTTTAAGAATGTCATGAAAAAAGTTATGAAAAAATGGGTATACTTAGCGTAAACAACCTGTAAACAAAAAAAAATGTTGATCAAAATTTTTGCCAACTTTGAACGTGTACACGGAAAAATATTGCCCTCAAAACCCATATTTTTTATCTTGGATTGTGAAAATTTATCATTTACTGAACAAATTAAAAAAAATTTTGTATTCTTCGATAAAAAATGGCAAAGTTATGGCCAATCAAAAATCGTGTTGCATTTTCGTACTTTCTTCAGTGTTATTGAGAAAAATCACAGTCTTAGAGAAACATGAATTTAAATGAAGCGGAATAAGTTTGGCATATCAATAGCGTGACTTTAACATGACTATGACATGGTCAATATACGGTCATGGCATGGCAAGGCAGAGTAGTGGTATAGTAATGGCCAAGCAATGACAGCGATGACTTAGCATAGCATTGGCATGAAAATGGCATGGCTCTGTTAGAGCATTAACAGGGCAATATCATGGTATTAGCATGACACTGTCATACCAATGCACTACCCGGCCAATGCTATTCAATTTTCCTGCTATTGTCATGCTACTGGCCTGATACTGGATCAGTGTATAATTAAAAGTATTATAAGAATGATTATGGTGTTCTCCTTAGTTATTTTGAATCATTCAAGAAAGAAAATGAAAATGATGTATAAAAATAAAAAAGGTCTTGTTCAGAATAACGTAGAAAAAAGCAATTTATGTATAACAATTAATTGTATTGAATAAAAGTTAATTTTGAGCTAGTAAATGATATTATTTTATGTATTATATTTTTATTATTTTTATAGGACATTCAGACAAAGTCCTATAGTCTCCTTCCGAGAAAAAACAAAAAAAATTGACCGCTCTGAATAAAATAAAATTTGTAAATGTATATATTTATCATTTCATTATAAAACAAAAATATAGTGTCCATTCATTGATTAGTAATGAAACTATATAATTCTTATTATTGTTTGATTATACAGAACGGTCAACTAACGACGGAATAACACCATAAAGGGAGATTAATTTGACTTCATGGACTGATATAATAAAGGCGTTTCATTTCGACGTTATATCGACTTTACACCTCCATTGTTAGACGACGCAAGTCAAAAGTTACCTAAATTTATCTTTTATTTTAAAATATAATCAATTAATCAAAATTTATATTTAACACGGTTCGTTTTATTGAATTTATCAGCATTTTCAGAATGTAATATATGATTTTATTAATCATAAGTATATTACAATTTTATATTATCAAAAAATTACAAAAAGCATATATAGTCATTCCTTTTTGAACTGCTTATGAAATAAATATCATTTAAATATGTTAAATATGATTTTAAATGATTTATTGATCTGCCTATAATAATAAAATATTTTTGTAACACGTAGAAGTAACTTCTTACAAAGTTAACTATTTTTCGCTCTCTCATATATAGATATTGCTGAAAAATGCAGAATTTATTTATAAAATTGTTACACTGAATTTTCATAACATTTAGTATTTTCAGTTAACCTGTTTTACGTCTTTCCATATCATAAATCTTTTAGCAATAAACATTCAAAGTCTTTCAAAAACTTTGGGATATGCAGTCAGTCTAAATTTCCAGAAATTTAGTCAAAGATAAGTGCGGAGAGATGTATTTAATACATCCATAGATAATCAGTAAAATACCAAAAGTTTCGTTACGACTTTCAGAAAAGAAATTAAATGTAAAAAATGAAAATTTGAAATTTTATCTTATTTAATACAATCGTAACCAACGACTCGAATTTTGTTATTATAAAT
>JABFQD010004183.1:0-12134 GCA_022817045.1 Psix sp. ZL-2020 | reverse complement strand
ATTTCGTTAACATTTTCTTTTAAACAAAATTACCGTTTCTTTTTTAATTTTGTTTAAAGTAATTAAACCCTCTAAGTTTCAAAAGTTGAAGCGTTAAATTCTTTTCTTAAAATCAAAGTTGATGACCTTGATAATAAAAGTTATACAGAAGATATGATTGTTTTAAAGTTCAAGTCATAATTAATAGTCCAAGAAGTTTTTATTAAAGAACGAAAGGAAATAATTTAATTCTAACTTAAAATTGATACTTTTGAAATGTTCAAATTACATTTCTAAAATTTAAACATTCTATTTAATCTCAAAATATCTTATTTTCAAAAAAAAAAATTTCTCTTTTTATTCTCTTAAATAATATATTTCATAAATTCATTTTTTTAGTTGAAAGTCACTGCAGTCGAAATCGACGAAGCAATGTTAAAAGTAGCCAAAGAGTACTTTGGTTTGACGCTGGACAATCGACTAGAAGTCGTAATTCGCGACGGTATCAAATATCTAGAAGAAAGTGCTTCCACAGGCAACAAGTTCGATGCAATTTTATTCGACGTTGACAACAAAGACGCGAGTGTGGGCATGAGTTGTCCGCCGAAACAATTTTTAGAAACTTCCGTTCTGAACTGGGTCGTCGATTGTCTCGAGGATAATGGGCTTTTTGTTCTCAACCTCGTCGTGAGAAACAAATCCCTGAGGCCACAGATACTCGCCGAGCTGAAGCAGCTTTTTAATTTCGTCGCAAGTTACCCTCTTCAGGAGCACGTAAACGAAATAATCGTCTGCTCGAAAGGATCCCGCGACGCGAAGCAATGGAAAAATTGCGCCCAAGAAGCGGCTGTTTCTCTCAACGAACAAGTCACAAAAGCGAAACTCTTGGATGAGCAAATCGTCGACGTCACAGAACTCGTTTCAGCACTACAAATAGAATGAGTAGTGCTGGCAAACGAGTCCATTTTGTACATAATAGTTTTAATAACTAAACTGTATTATAAAATGTCTAATAAAAAAAATGTAATGAATCAAAAAAAATGACTTGAATTGAATTGCATGAGTTGGAAAATAGTCATAAGGAAGGCGCGGTTGGAAACGGTTCTTTCATCCATAACAAGAAATGTTGAAATTTCTTTGCAAATGATCTCTCTCTCTGGCGGTGAGATTGTTGAAGTCAGCATAATTAAGTGTTCGAAATTTGAAAAAGAAACTGTTTCCGATGGAAAATTCAATATTATGAAAACACGTTATCTATATGCAATGGTTGTTGAATGTTTCAAGTGGTTCGCCACTTTTATCGAACGAGCATCTTGCGTGCACTGTTTGAGATGTAATTGAAGCGATAACCAAGTACGAGGGTTGGAAGGAAGCGTCTGAGCGTGCGCAGCATCGCACAGGATTCGGTTCCCAAGTTAACCATCATAGTCGCAGCGCGGAGGCCGCTCGGATCATTTGTCTAAGCATGATTGCATCGCCCGTCGTTTGTACACAAGCTTGTCGCGTTCTTTTTGCGATTTGTGATTAACACTCGTCCGATGTAAGAGAGGGCCCCATTGTACAGAGTGAAGCTGCATGTGAAGTAATCAATATATTATGCCGTGCACTAGACGTATGTTTCAAAACACAAAACACCGTGTTTGGCTTCGACAAACAACCCCGTCATTGATTTTTCACCCCATCAATCCTGATTTAAATTTACGATCACCAGCCACACCCTCGACAACAAAAATTCATACCTACACAAAACCAAACCCCTCACCTTTCATCGCCTTTGCCATGAGTCGCTTTATGATTTTGAAAGCTATCATTTCCATCAACACAAACTTGATCTTACAATAAACAACATAGGTTTCTGTTGTACATATGTATATAACTGGCGAAATTGTATCCCAAAGATGATCAGGCACGGAAATGTTTATTGTGACTTTATCACACCATTTGTGTTAAACAACTTGCGTTGAATTAGTTATTCAGGTGGTAACAGTTGCAATAAAGTTGAAGTGCCGCTAATCGCATGTAATGTAATTGTTTGCGTGTGTGTTTGCGAAGAACTGAACTTGCAATACTTGGAGAGAAAAATTGATGACACGATAGAGCACATCACGACGGAAAAGTGTAATTTAAAAGAGGAGCTTCACAACTCAACTAACAGCCTGGATTACGTCAAAGTGGTGTTTCTGGGCGCTCCTGGTGTTGGCAAATCCAGCATCATTCAGGTACAAGTCTTTGTCCCTGACTTTAATTGCTAATCAATAAGAATTGCTTTTCTCGCTTTCGCGGAGATCTGTCTCCGCTCGGATTCAATGCTGCGAGACACTTGAACGGATTCGTTTGAATTTCATTTACTTCTCAATCTTGTTTCAATTAAACAGGAAAGATTGATTTTCCGCTCGTTTACTTGCAGCAATTCGTCCGAAGCGAATACTCTGAGGAATACAAGCCGACTGAGAGACGCGAAACTTTTTACCCCAGCGTCGTCCTAGCTGATAAGTTGTACGAATTAAAAATCACCGATCTGCCGAGCATTCCGTACTTCCCGATAAGCTCAAATCTCGAATGGACGGATTTTCGTTATTATGGTCTACGAAGTGCGACCGCATACGTTCTAGTATTCGATCTCAGCAATCAAGATACTTTTCAGGTAATTATATAAACCCCAATTGAGAAACGTGAAACAAAATGTAGCAATATATATATTTAGCAATTTATATATACATAATAGTTATGACTAAAAATAATAATCGGGTAAGTAACAAAATTTAAAAAAAATAATTTAATACAAATTTTTCATCATTCAACATTTTTTTTTAAATGAAAGTGAATTTAAAACAAGTTTTTAAATCATTTAATGCATTTTTTCCATCTTCTGAAAAATGCAATTACCTAGTTATTACTGAAAACCACAAATAGATGCTTAAAATTGACGTCGCCTTAATATTTCATAGATGTAGATATATGACATATATATATATATATATATAGAATATCTGACTACGTATTATTGAAACTGCTTATAAGCAACCAATATATAGTCCATATATACCGCACAAATGTAGGCACATATATGACATACATGTTACACTTTCCATTTAATATTTATGTAATATGTTATCGATATATGGTGCATATTGTCTTTATGAAAAGTAAATTGTTTTGAAATGTTGAATGAGAATTTAACATAAGAAACATATTAGTTTGTATGAAAATCAACATTATATAGCCTAAAAATGTTGATTTATGTACTGCATATATTTTAACTCTATCTGTATATAATGTTTATATTTTGTTTAATTCGAGATATATATATGTGAGCTATATAGTATTAATGATATTTAATTATATATTTTATGTATATTTAGTATATAATTATGTATTTTACTACTAAGAGAGAAAAGTAACAATTTTTTATTCGTGAGTTTGCAATTCAAGGTGAAATTAAGTTTTGCAAATTCATGATTAACTAATTGCTATTTTTTAGTAGTGAGGAATATTTTGTATTGCAAGAGTAGAAAAAACCACTTAATATGTTATTTCATTGCTTCCATTACTTAAAATAACCTTTTCTGCCTTTATAATGAAAAATGTCATTCATTACTGAAGAGAAATATAATTTTTGTATATTGAATAAGTCAATTTTCAAATCTTCTGGAATGAAAGTAAACATTTACAGTCATGTAATTCGGTGCTTTGCTGCACCGAAAGGACTGACTTTCGTTCAGCTTTTTTTGGTTAAAATTGCGTATTTCAAAGTACTTCATAAAAATATAAAGTTTCCATCTTAGACAAAAAATGATGCTTCATACAAGGTTGTGACAACCCTCGTCTGGAATAAATCACTTTCAGCCCTAGGTGTAAAATATATTTTGTAACACGTGCTCTAAAAAGATGTCTTTTTAATACCTGTTTTTGTAACGAAAAAAGCTCTTTTCCTTAAAAAACATGCACTGAGAAAATATTTTTCAATCAATTTGTAAAATTAATAATTCGACTCCGCTTTATTACTAATTTCACACTCATCGAAAAAAGGTTTTTTAGACCTTGAAATGTAAAGAACTATTTTTAAATAAAATGTTATGAGTAAATAGAAGTAGATGGATAGACAAACTCAAAAATAAATAAAATAAATTTGAGAGAGGTAATTTTCAATAAGATATAACAAAATACATCCCATTTAAATCAATACCATAGTAACTGTAGAAACATCTGTTGTAACCACATTTTTTTTGTGAAAGAGTTTAATCGTTACCCAAGCAAAAATGAATATCTCTATCGATTAATCATAATGTGCCATGGAACCATATATAATTTTTTATTAGAGTATCTATGTGGTAAATATATCCTTTGGCTTTTTTGTTTCAGTATATAAAGATGATACGTGAACAAATGTACGAAGCGAGAGATATGAGAAATGTGCCATTGTTAGTTGTTGGAAATAAACAAGATAAAATAATGTCGAATATCGGAACTGGAATGAAACACAGAGACATAGTGAATCTCGTTAGGAAACACTGGAGGTGCGGTTACATAGAATGCAGCGCCAAATACAACTGTCGAATTGTACAGGTTAGTAAGACAAAAAGTCTAACGTGCACTTTTATGTACCAAACGAAGTCAAAATTTATTATAAATCAAATTATAAATGAATTATCGATTGAGTTATAAATAAAGCTGTACATAGAATTCATAATTATATAATAACCTAAAAAGTAATTTTGTTATTGAACAATAATAAAACTTGCAATACTCCATCTATATGTACACATTAAACAATTGAAAATGTTGAAAAGAAATGAATATAAGAGAAAGTTAAAACAAATTGAGAAAGAAATTAGTAAACGTTGAAATTGTTTTCAGGTCTTTAGAGAATTATTAAAAAGTGTACAAGCAATCGAGGGCAAAACTCCGTCGCCGGCGTCGACACCCTCGCAAATATTTAGGACTCACTCGCGTAGTTCAAATGACAAGTGCATTCTTCTCTGACAACGAGGATGCTTTTAGTAGTTGACACGTTTGTAAATGAAACTAAGAAATTGTTATACTGTCGGCCAAAGGCAAAAAAAACCGTCGAAGAATTCAATAAAGATAACTATGATTTCGTAACGAGTGTTGATAATGTTGACGACAAGCAACACCGCATTTTTGATGTTGAGAATGTCATTTTTGATATATCCATTGTTTGCTCGAGTGACATTATTTGTAAGTGCGTTCGCTTGAACGAATAGAAACGGGTACTCATTGACTTGCACACACCGATGTATATTGACAATCAAAAACAATTAAACGGCATTACCCACAAGTTTCACTGTTTCGTTCACTGTTTTCGTTAAAAATGGATCTTTTTTTCAGCACGTAATCGCAATTGCACAACTTGAGCATGCATTTTTAAGGGATAAGGAAACAAAAACAGTCAATTACCATCTGTTACAATGTTTTATCAACCGTCAAAAATTCGAACGTAAATTCCTACCAAGTGTTGGAATCTAAAATGTATAAAAATGTCGCGGTGATTTTCACGACTAGATATTTACACTGACGCCACCTTTTTTAAAGTTATACATATGCGAATTATTTATTTCGACTGCTTCCACATTCCGCAATATCTCCGACTTGCGTCGGACGCCGCGAATGAAAATACATCTGCGCCGCCATATTGAGACATTCCTCTCGCAGACTCGCACTCAACAATCAGACCATTTATGCTAAAAGGTGTTTTTACAAAAACGCCCCCTCTTCTTTCGAGTACGATCTACTTTAAAACTAATTACAACGATAACGAAGGACCTCTGCAAGCAAAAAGATTCCGCTTTTCTCTGCCGCCATAGTCGCACTTCAAAGAAACCCGAGCTTCCACGTAAACGAACTCGCCTAACGATTAAATCAGGCTAATCGACTGCGAGTTTTTATACAAACTTCTTTTCAGTGATACCTTAAGTGGATTAATTATCGATGAGTTATTCCGTTATGTATAATATCTTTCTCAGTTCAACTATACAAGCGAATTTCACTCAAAGATAGTTTGACCTTTCGCCCGCGCGATGTTTATTTCAAGTGAACAATAACAGAAAATAATGGTAGCTAAGGTCAATCGAGACGCGTCGTCGATTAAGCCGCGTAAAAGTAATTGACTCGGGAACATGCACTTAGTTCAGTTTGAATACTGACTGTTGTCTACAATTGTTTGAACTAACGATGCAAAAAATATTGAGAATGAAATTTCTCGATGCAGCGAAGTTATAATAAACGGACTGGTCCGACATTATCGAGGAAACTCGACAATTTGTTTGAAACAAACGAAGTGTTTTTTCCAATCCATTTTTCCAATTCATTTATTTCAGTACATAGTTTCTTTTATTAAGATATTTCTTTTTCTTAATTTTATCTTTTGAATATTTTCGTTCCAATGAATTTTTTGAAATATGTTTTGTTATCGTTTCTTACTTTTCTTTTTTTTGACATGTAAAATAAAGTTTAAACAAATAATACCGTGGGAAAATGGATTAAAAAATGAAAATTGAAAAAAGAGATTGCATGGTATTGTACTTTCCAACCAAAGATCGAAAATGTCGGCATTCAAGTCACTTTTTGTCGCATATAAAATTCAAGTGTCCTCGATTATGTATTTAACATTAAGTACATTTAATTTCAAACATTTAACGGCGGTTAACAGGAATTTGTTCGTTAAACTTTATGCTTTCATTAAACAAAGAACGGAGATATAATTTTAAATTAACAACGAAGTTTCGAATTTTTGCGGAACTGTTTTTCTGACTCAAACATACACATCTCGGCAGAGATGTTATTATTATAAATAAATGTTATAGAACCACCAGTGAAAAGTCGGTTGGTTTTTCATAAAGACTAGAATAAAAAAGTCAATACACACAGCCTTTTTGATTGCACTCAATTTCCCGAATGCCCCCAACTTATTCCCTATATTTCATACGGAAAAAAGTTTCTGGGAAAAACCACCGTACGTTAGCTTAGTAACAAGAAGCGTCAGTATTTCGCGCCAATTTACGCTTTAGTTTTGAAACAGATTCTGCAAAATTGAATATTTTTTAATTAAGAAATTCATATTATAATAATTAATTCAATACAAATTAAATCCAAATAACCAACATCCACAATAAAACAATTTTGAAGTTTTTTATTATATGTATAAAAATAACGGGTTTTCATAATTTTGAATATTTGAAATAATTCTATACTGTTTTCTTTATTTCTATATTTTGTTTAATATTTTAAACTGAAATTAAAAATATAATCCACATTTTATTAAGGATATAAAATTGAAATTAGATTAAATACAAATTTGTAAAAATAAAATAAAAAATAGAATCACGTTTGGCGTGCAAATTATTCGCAATATAATATTTATGGCAGCACTGTTGCAGGTATTCTGAGCGAAAAGTATGCAATCGCAACAATTGTTATTTACAAAAATAAAATCTACAACAATGTTCTTTTATTATTTAACAAAAATATTACTTATGTTTGAGTCAGTTAAATTATATATAAATTAAAAACTATTCAGGACTACAATCACAATCGAAATAAAAAGTGATATATAGTTATAATTAAATAAAAATGCAACTGCGTAGGAAAATAAGTGATTGTGTATTAGTTGCAAATAAAGAAGGACAAAATTAGCCAATCTGAATTATACACATCATGTTTACTATTAACAACTGCCGTCAATAAAATGATCAATTATTCTAGACGATAATGATACTCTGGATTGTTTGTATATCTAGATAACAAAATACAAGCTTTTTATTAATTTAAAGGTCAGTTATTTGTATATCTGAGTAGAAACTTTTACAAAGTGCTTTTGATAATGTCACCCACAATTCACGCGCTAATTGAAAGCTTAATCAACTAAAATATTTCCTGTTTTCATTATGACTTTATTTTTAGCCCCTCGTCTAATATATAAATAGTAATAATACAAATAAATGCTTGTACAAAAAAAATGTATATTTGATTTAGCGTAATAATGAAAATAATAATTCATGTAATTTTATTGTATTTGAAAAAGTGTTTTTACTTTCGACCTTTTATTAGAAAAATATAAATTAAACAATTCAACTATATGTGCTTTGAAATTTTGAGTTAAATTCTACTCGGTTAATACAAAATATGGTATAATAAATATAATACAAATGCAAACATTAAAAACGAACTTTCGGTTTTATTTTGTTATCTAGATTTTCTTGGAAACAAGAATATACTAAAGTGATATTGCTTCTAACTATAAAATTTATTTGCATTGATTGAAATATTTTTTCTAGAAAAATCAGTTCTAAGAAATAAAATGATATTTAAAGAGTACATGAACATGACAAATAATATTCAGTAAAAGCAAAAACAATGGTAAATATTCTGAAAATGTTTAAAAATACTGAGCAGTTATTAAATTACTGAATTATTCTACCGGATAAATTTCTATTTGCATTGATAATAAATTAACGAAAAGAATTTGAAGTTAAAATGTTCTTCATATCATTTTAACTCTTTATATTGAGCAATTTTTTTATATTTGACTAGTATTTCCTTTGGACGCAATGCATGAAGGCATGCTAATTGTTTTATATTTTTCATATTATTTTTCCAAATACGTTGACCAATTTTTAAATAGAATGAAAAATTGTCTCGCATGTTTGTAGAAAACTTCTTATTTGAGTTGCACCAATACCATGAAGTAAGTCACTACAGCACCAAGTACCTGTAATGGTTTTAAAATATTAATATCATATAAATTGAAAATTGTTTTCAGAAACAAATTATAAAGATTATAATGTTAATAATGAATAGATTTTCGTTGACAACCTTAAGGATTGTTAATTTTATTTTATTTTACTTTTTTTAGTTTTTTACGATATTTTATCTTACTCTAAAAATCAGAAGATGTTGGTTAACCATATTTGTAACTAACTTGTGAATGCTAATTTATTTTTGAGTGATGTAAAGAACGGTTTCTCTAAACTTACTGATGCGAACAAATCGAGCGATACGGTGAAAAACTTTGCTCCTGATATGGACATAGCTTTCTGGCATTGCTGGCATACAATTTGTACAAAAGTCTTTGCTTCTTCGGAACCGTCATACCAGTGACAAGAATAGGCAGCTTCCATCACGGACGAGCTCTGTTGAATAATTCAAAATTTACAATAGTAAAGGCAACACAAAATCCTCTATTCAAAATGGCAGTTATAGAAGCATACACTTCTAAATAAAGTTATTTAAATAAATTTTTTAACTCAAATTAAATACTCATAGATTCTTTCATTTTTTATCATTGTTTTAAGCTAAATCTGAGCTCTTAAAAAGATTTCTTTATTGAGATTTTTTGCCCTAAGTTTTTGAATCGAGCAGCATTACTTTCAATTTCAAACGCGGGAAAAAAGTTTAGTTAGGAAAACAATTGAATCGATCAAATTTGTACTATAAAATTATTTGAACATCAAAGTTTTACTCCTGAAATTAATGTTGAAATGAAATTTTCAAAATTTTACAAAATATCTAATTAAAAACTAATTAAAAACCATAAGGAATTGAGGTTATGTTAATCTTAAAGGTTTTCAATTAGTAAGTTCTTTCTGTTTCATCTTATTTATGTGTTATTGTTAAGTGAAAATAAAAAAGTACCTCTTCAATAAGTCGATTCCCAAAGATGCAGAACAAGAATACTTGTCCCAGAGTGTACAGCAAATAACCAACAACAGATGCTGCGTAAGTGTCCACTGTATTGATCTGAAGGAGAAAAGTTTATTGAGCAGTCTTGTTTCATATATGAATAGTGAATATTTTATTATGTCGTTAATTTTTTATTAATACCTTAGTAGCTTGGTAGGCAAGTAGGGTTAGCGTAATAGTGGTGGCTAACATGTGAAGCAGTAAGGCCACACCATAAGCATCTCCAATAGCAGTAACCAGCCTTAAAATGAATATCATATATAAATAACGATTTTTTTATTATATATAAATTATTGACTTTGTAATATTACCAAATACAAGATTAATATAGAAAATATCTTTCTATTAAAAGTGATGAATTCAAATTTTAATATTCTTCAAAATAAAACGATGGTACTCAAACCAGGTAAATTTTTGCTGTGTAACGTAATTTGTTATTTGCGCTTATAAGTTTTTATTTCCAGTGCAATATTTTATTGACTTTTTCGCGTACGCAAGGACAAGCAAACCTGAACTTCAATTTGTATTTTCCTTTACAAACTATAGCTCGAGCATTTAACGTTACGTCACTTAGTTTCTAAATAATACAAGTAACAGCGTCTAATTCCTTAATAGTAGGAAAATATTGAATAGAATGTCCTGTTATCAAATTCCAGAAGGAATTTGGTTCAAGTAGCACATATGTGGTGTCCAAATGAATTCGAATAAAATATTTAACTTATCAAATAAGAATTAAATATTTAATTGGAATTTGAGTTCAGGCATTAAGAATACATAAACTTGATAATGTTTTACATCGGCTTCCATAATATTCTGTATTTAATCGCTTAGTAGCATCAAGTTTCGCTAAGCTGACGGTCAATAGCGCAGTCTTAGTTGAATACTTAATGCCCATGAGAAAAATTCCATCTGGAAATTTCTTTACGAGGATTATACAAAATCTTTTAAACAGTCTAGAGACTTCTAAAGAGCTATTTTCTGTCTCATGTTACAACTAATCATAAGATCTTTGGATCCGCATGAAGAAAGTTCGCAATGAGTACCTGACAACGTGCTTGTGTCTCTCGACCCAGTACTTGATGGCACTTCGTACGAGTAATTCCTGTTTCCTTGTCAGTCCGTTCGGCCCGACACCTCCGTTAAATTGCATTCCACCGGTTGGCCTAAATGTCGCCGTGAAATCTTGTCGGTTACTGTATATCCCTCGTAGATCTAAATCCAACATGTTCTCTCCAGCTGGTACATCTGGTGGAGGGGGTGGGGGTTCCACTGGAGGTGGTTCTTTCAGATGTTCTGCACTTCCGGCCTACTCGACAAACCATTTTTGTGTCAATGAACTAGGACTCTATATGTTATCATTTAGGTCTAGAACCAGGGTTCCATATTTCTGACTGGAATATTGAACCACTGAGATCATATGTCATTGCTACGCTAACTTTTAACAAGTAACTTTTATTGAATCATTTTTATTGTTTTAGTGGAAACTTGAATATTATAGCTACTTTGATTTTGAACTTTACTATGAAGGAGATCGATAGTGACCTTAAATAATTCACCACTGTTAGGTACCACGGTGTCCAACGTGGCGCTGAGTTCCATAAGTGGTTTCAGGATGTGCTTGAGATGCTGAAGCTGTTCACAAGCGAACAGCAGCCAAGAACAGAACAACACGTCGAGGGAGTTCGCGTCGGCCATGCAAATCAGTAGCCAGTATAGCTGGTAGATGAATGACATTACATAGGCAAACCCGGAATGGGCGTTCCAAGGATAGAAGGATTTCACCATCAATCTTGGAATCTAAAAGAAATAGTTCTTGTTAAATTGTGCATCTGATAAATTAAAATTTTCCTAAATTTCATATCTTTCGTCCTTGTCATGCCATTAGGGTAACAATAGTTAGACAGAGATGGAGATATGTTAGTTAGGTAGTTCTTTCTATAACGTGTTGTTTTGCTGTAGTAAATGAATTAATGGACTCTAAGTGACCTCGATGGTGTCAGTTGAATTTGTTTCCGGGTTATGCAGCGTTTTGGTAGAGTCCCCGATAAAGGTGATTCCGGTCCAACAGCAGATGGAAATGACTGTGCCTGCTCCGACGCAGAAAAGAAGTCGGCGCATTTTGGTCACGGCAATCGCATGGAACCTCGCGTTGCTTTCGGCAAATAGAGGATGGCTATTTGGGTTGTTCCAGATCGCGAGGGTGCGATAGAAGAGCTTACTTCGCACCGCGAAATAAGTTACTTTTACCACGCTGTGCGTAAAGAACAGCATCGTAATGGTGTTCGCGGTGAGTTCGTCGACATCGTCCTTGTCGTTCACCATGTTGACACCGATGAGGCCGAATTGGACCAGAATTAGGGTCAAATTGATCTAAAATATTTTGTTATTTTTTATTGCTAAATATTGATAAAAGAATAATTATTTCGTACTAATATGCTGGATATAATAAAATTTAT
>JABFQD010004182.1:0-12135 GCA_022817045.1 Psix sp. ZL-2020 | reverse complement strand
ATTGAAGTATTTTTGTGTTTTTACTTATAATTTTTTCATTATTTCTTGTATATATAGCATATAATAACGGGCTTAATACACTTTCCTGAGGTAGATCTTTATCAATAGTCCTTTCAATTATACTTTTATTACTAAAAAATAATACTTTACGCTCAAATACTAAGTTTTTATACATAAAACTATTTTCTTCGGAATTTCCAAACCAAGTAGTTCATCTATCAGAACATCAGGTACAACGTTGTCATAAGCACCCTTTATATCTAGAAACAAACCGGTTAAAGCACTTTTTTCGAAAAATTTTGTATGAACTTCTGATATAAAAATAGTAAGGTTGTCTATGTACGATTGACCTTTGCGAAAACCGAATTATGTTTTGGTTAATAACCAGTTTGATTCCAGCCACCAGGATAGCCGTTCGTTAATCATTCGTACCATTGTTTTCAGGACACAGGATGCAAGGGAAATAGGCCTCATTTTATTTGAGTTATCTTTGGGGGTAAGCGTTAGAGTAGTATTACGTCCCGTGCGTAACACTAATAAACAAAATTAATAAATTTTGTTTATTATATTACAATTGGTAATAAAAATAGTTGTTCTTAGGATTTATTAAAAACATGTTCAACAATTGCAATATTTGAACATGTTTTAATTGAAATGCTTATGGGTGGAGCCGAAGATGTCCAACCATAAACTTTTAATTTTTCCTGAAAAGAAAATTGTAACACCCCCAAAATCGACGAGCGGGCTTTGCGAGCTCTAAAAATCGTCAGTTGATTATCGTGAGTTCGTCGCGGTAGTTGATCGCGATCCTATCTCTGGACCCTTTCCCAAGTAAATTAGTGCGCGAAACTAAGTCGTGTACAGTTAATCCATTCCAAAATTCTAATTCCAAATCCTAATTATAATTCTAAATCCAAATTCTAATTCCAAATCCAAATTCTAATTTTAAATCCAAATTCTAATTCCAAATCCAAACTCCAATTCCAATTCTAAATCAAAGCGAAATGTATTTGTATTTTCGGCGCGAAATTAAGTGTTCGAAAAACATATTATTTGAGCGTCTTTCTCTTGCTAATCTGCGTGCAAGGTAATTGAAATTCTTTTTGTTTTTTCCTATTCTCTTTCAATAAAATAAGTTTAAAAAATATTTTATGCCTCCCATTTTATCACCCTTATATTCCAGAGTCTGAACCCTTTTTTCGAATATACATAAATTGTTAAATATTAAAATTTTGTCAAAAAATCATGTTTTTATTTCTATTCAATAATTTGTTTACCTTGAATATCTAATTAAACCTAATCCAATTGATTAAATTCATTTGTCTTTAATGTTACAATTATTCAATGCAAAGTTTTCTTGTCCCCGCAAGGTAGTCTTCGGAAGTATAATCATTTCGTTCTAACTTATTCTTTCATATTGTTGTCTTTCTCAATTATATATTCAACAAATACTTAATTAATACCGACAATAATTGATAGCGTTCGTCCCGAGTAAACGCTTACAGACGTATGACTCAAAAAGGAACGCAAGATTTTAAAATATCGATTAGAAAATACTTTATTTTAATCGATCCTGACACGCTTCTCGATGAGCGAAGTCAGTACGACCCTTTTTAACGCACGCCGCAGCTGATGTCTATCTCTCATTTCGTAAGCCTATGTGTCTCTGGGACGTAACAGTAGTTCTGCCATTTGAAATATGAGTCGCAGCTTCTCTTAAACGACGTCGAGGTTCTGCCCTTCTCTAATTTATAAGCTTACATATATTTTTAAACTAAATTATCTCAAAAACTTAAAGGTGATCAATGGAATAAAGTATCTATTTTGATTATTATTCAAGTATCGATACTACTAAAAATGCAACAATTTTAATTTAATGAGTCATTCTGTTTTGTTCTATTACATGAAAACGTTCAAGTTATTCATTAATATAAGACTTAAAAATTAATGAGAAACATTGTTATTTAATAAAAAAATATGAAACTCGACACACGAAAACATGAAAATAAACCAAAGTAAAATATTACGCTGTCATTTTATTTTACATTTATAAACGAAAATTGTAAACAAGAAATGTTACCGATTTTTCGAGAATTTTTGTTCTTTTCTCTTTTTTCAGTGTTTTATTACTTTACTTAAATCCTTTTTTTCAACTTTCATTTTTAAACAGATTTTAATTTTCTTTTTTTTTATTTTAAGTACTCAGTATACCCGTAAAAAAGTGCTTCATCAAGGTCGTGGATGCGGTGGCGGTTGTCCAGTGGATAGCGTAGAGGGCATTCCACGATATTTAGTTTAATATAAATTAATAAAAATATAATGTATATTATAATTTAAATAAATATATTTTAATAATTGCAATTTGTTCTTTTTCATTATTTTCTATTCCTAATGTTTATTAATTCGATTTTATTTTGTTTTTTATTTCTGATCTTTTTGAGTGATTTGTTTTTGTGACATCCTTTCTTTTTTACTTAATTTTCGTTATTGTATTTATGTAACTTTAATTCCATTCTCTTTCTTTGACAATACAAAGAAATTTTTATAGCCATCCTTTTAATTTGTTATTATTTATTTACGTCTAATTTCTTTTTTTTCATATAATGTAATCAGTGACAAAGAAGAAAAACGTGAAAAAAGATGTGTTATTGGAAATGAGTGCCATGGTGATTTGAAAGATGCCATACAATATACGGATTACATCGATATATTCCCTTTATTTATTAACGAGATGAAATTTTCGAAAATATTGAGAATTTTAGTCATCGTGAAATAACATTAGAAAAAAACGAGAACTCTATAGAATTTGTAAATAGTGAAAAACATTTTTTGGATGAACTAAGAAAATTAAAATTACAGCATTTAATTGAAGCAGAATATGAATTCATAATTAATAATCAATGTCTTACTGATCATCATATGACAGTATTTATGAGTACAGTACAGAGCATTACACAATTTTTATCCTATTTGACTTCATACATTCAGCGTCCAGAAAAAATACAGCCTGTTCTCAAAAATATTACACATACACAAATTTTACCAAGCCCTGACCATTGGATTTGTAGCTCTTATGATACGCAATTTGTATATATCTATGACTCAATGAATTATGAATATTAAAGTGAGCAAAAAAAGATCTTTTTGAAAAGATTATATCCAGAATTGAATGAAACATCGATTATTTTCGTCAAGGTGCAGCATTAATACAATTTTGTTGATTGCGGTGTTTTTTCGATTGCTTTTGCAGTATCTCTTATTTATGGTATGAAAAAAGATTCTCTGAGTTATGAAAGACAATTTTTGCGTTTACATTAGTTCAAAATGTTGGAAAATCATTATATTGAACATGGAAAATTCAAATTTGGATAATCTCACAATATTTTTAGTACAAATGATAAAAATGAGAAATCTGTTCCAAAATTTCTATGTAATAGTATAGATTCTTTCCCAGTGGATAATAATGATTTGATAAAAAGAACACTTGAAGTTATTTCTGATGAAAAAGATATAAAAAAATTCAAATTGATTCCTCAAGTAATGGATAAAAATTACAGAAATAACAAGTGTTATTAAAAAAATAAAATGAAAATTCTTTGGAAAAAAATTCTCCATTATAATAAAAACCGAGACCAAATTTTGAAATTGTGGAAAAAAAGAGTGAACAGTATTTATAAGAAGGAAAAACTTATAAATCAACATTTAAAATTTGAGGAATGTCAGAAATTTATGTTCAAAAACTTTTCAAAAACATCAATTCAAAGTCACAAATAGAAAACAGAATGACAGCTGAAAAAATAATTAAATGGTGCTTTATAGGTAGAAAAAATGATTGCTGTCAATTGATAAGAACACTAAAAATATTTTAAAAAAAAGCAGAAGCTAACATTCTCAAAATTAAGTCATTGTGAATCTAATACTCGGTTAAGAGTTGCAGCGTTGTATGGAATTTCAGGGGCCTTATTCTACAATTGAATTTCTCCATTAACACAGCATATGAGTTTAGCTCAATTGTAAATAAAGATATAAAATATTCATGCCAGCATGATGCAAATAGATCACAAAATGTAGAAATTCGTAAGTGCAACGAAAATCCTTTAGATTTTATTATTAACGATAGTGGAAAAATAGTTAACATACTGCCGCTAAACATCGAACAAAAAAACCATGGGTATTTGATAAATTGCACTGTAAAATTGAGAATGTTGATTTAATTAAATATTATGAACAGTTCTTAAGATATTTGTCAAATATTGCTTCGGAAAATATTTATACGAAAATGCAAAACATAACGAATTGTACAATTCAGCACGAAAATCCTATTAAACTTGGTTATCCTTTGTTTGTATCCAGATTTTAAATCTTGTAATTTACTATTTATCTCGACACTTATATTATCTTCACATTTTCCACATGTGCGTTACGTAACAAAATTAGTTTATGACATGATTAGATTAACAACAAAATTACGAAAGATTGACGAAGCATTAGAAGCAGGCTATGTTGATTATTTAACAGATCAATATAAAAAATTAAGAGACAACTTAAAGTCTTCAAAACACGAAAATATTGAAATTGAACTGAATGAAGAAAATATCATTCCATAATATAATGTATTTGAAGTTTTATTTAAAAGATCATCTGACACTCTTTCTTATTCTTGTATTTCGTGTGAAAAATTATGTTTTCAAAGAGATACATAAATATAAGATAAGATTGACATAAATAATTTTCGAAAACCGGTTGACACAAAACCATGGCCCGAGTTGATAAAATATCTTAGAGAAGAAGGATTAGATTGTCAATATGTTTGTCATTATTGTTGAAATCAATTTCGAGAGAATAAAATGCCACCAACGTGTATTATTAATAACTTGATAGTAAGGAATCAGTCTGACGTTATATCTTTACTAAACGATAATGGAAAACTTTTAATTTTAAGAGCCAAAGCATTTTAGGTTATTAAAGAATGTGGCACTGTTACCAATACTATTAAGTTATCATTTCGGCATATGATTTCCAAAGCAAAAAGAAGTGCTTTTTATTTCCCACTTCTTGTAGAAGAAACTATTGCAGAAATGTAATATACACGAGCCTATAAATCTAAATCAAGAATATTCTGCATATATTGCAGTTCATAGCATTTCAAAAGAAAAAATGTAAGAACAATATGTTGACATGCAAAAAGTGTTTGACGCATTAAAATTGCAAAAAGAAAATAATCCACAGTATGGAAAAATAAAATTACCATATAATGGTAGAGATTTGTTAGAAAATTTACCAAATATTGAAATTTTTGTTCATAATTCTGATGATAATACAAGCAATGTTAAAACGAAAAATGAACGAAATGATTGTATTATTACAGAACAAGCAAAATTGAACACAAACTTTACTATGCTCACACAAAAGTATAATACAGATAATTATTACGAACAATATACCATATGCTCTATTAACGAACAAAGAATAAATGACACAGCAACAAATTTATATCAAATGTTAAAAATTCATGATATTCCTCCAGATAATCAATTGCAAATTTTGGATATCTTATGCTGTCCTTAATTATCCCCATATGAAAAAAATGGTATGCATACAGAACGTCCTATTTGATTAATAGATTTTGTATTCATAAAACTAAAACTTATGCCAAAGCATTCTCGATATCGATTAAATATTTAATATTTGCTTCTCTTATTTAACACTACTAATATTCGTCAATTAAAAACAGGTATATAGCAGAAAATGAATGTTACTAATTCTCGCTTACAATATACTGCTGGAACCTATTTGGATCTGTTGACAAAAGATCAATACCAATATGAATAATATATTTTGTACACTCAAGAATACAGAAAAATTCTGGATAATACCGATAAGTAATCTTAATTGCAAAATTGATTACTATGGATCAGTGACAGAATTTTTCACTCTCAGCAGAGTGGTTGTGGACAAATCTGATTGAAAACATCAAAAAAATTAATGAACCCTTAATGAATAAGTTATCACTATCAGCAATTATTGTCAAATTACCAGTATTAGTATCAAGATTTATTGAGGTTAAATTTCTTGCAATGCTGGAATTTCTTTGTTCCGATGACAATCTAATAGGTAAAATAACACATTACTTTTGGCGACGTGAATATCAAAGTCAAAGAGTTCAGCACTTCTATCTTCTGTTATGAGTAAATGAAGCATCAATTCTCGGAGAATCAATTAGTGAAAAGGTAGCACAATTTATATTACGTTATGTCACTGGTAGGCTTCCTGATAAAAAAATTTCACTAACATTATTTGAGCGAGTCAACACTCATCAAAAACATAAACATAGTAGTTACTGCATACTGCATTTCCTAGATCTATAAGTGAGAATTTTATTTTATGTAATGCAGTCACTTCCATTGCTGGAAGAAAAACTTTGAAAACAAAAAGTTGTGTATACGATCTCTTTCAAAATGAAAGCAAACAATTTATTAACGATTACAATCCAGCTATTTTAACAGCTTGGGAAGAAAATATGGACATACAGTTTTGCGCAGAGAAATCGAAATTTGTAACTTGATACATCACTTAACCATTAAACAAACCATGAAAAATACAATATTGCACAGGAAACTTTTCATAAAATTAACTTTTCAGATTCATTGTGCTAACGAGTAGAGAATTTTTCTCTTAGGGCATTAACCAACAGAGAATGTAGAGCGTTAGAGGTTTCCGAAACATTATTGGGTGTATTGTCATAAGGGGCAGATTCACGAACAACTATAATTCAATAGATAAATGTAAATGAAATTTGTTCGGGATCCGATCGACAAATTTGTGATTTTCACCGGTATATGGTTCCCCGCGTTTCCGTTCCTCTCTTCAATCCCCGCACTACACTATGACAGACTGCGCGCAAGAGAGGCGCACTGGCATTGCTCAATTTGGAGCACTTGCCTGCAGTCGCTGTCAAATTCAGTACCGTTTTGGGCCTTCGCAGTGCCGGAGGCATATTCACTCGCTGACTCATAAAGTGACAGCTCGTCACACATGGTGACCAAGTTTGGCTACATGAGCCACTCGAGCTTTAACTAGCTCGCAATTTGGGTAAGAAGGTTAGGGCATTTTCAGAGCCTTTTTCAACCCACCTATATCCTCCACATTTTGTGGAAACCTTTTCCTATTTCCTTTCAAGGTTTGAGATTGTCTGGCTTGACCGGAAATCTCACCTTATCTTGCACCGTAGGTTTCATAGCGGCCGGTGCTCCTTCATTCATTTAGCGGGGAAGGTTTTATTTAAAATTTGATAAACTATAAATTTTTTGTGCAATTTTAATTATTTAATTTATATTGTGTTGTCTGCCGTGGGAGCAACTCCCTGGCTTGTATCATTTACACGTGGTTCAAGTGTCGTTGATACACGTCCTCCCACGACCGTTAAATAATTTAAACTTTTAAAATTAAAATTACATTCGCACGACTAGCGTGTTTATTTTGCTTTGAGCCGTCCTTGTTTTCTGCACCGGTCGGACATCGGTGCTTCTCAAGCTCGTAGGCTGAATTAAAATTTGATATAATTTGGAGCATTTTCTTCATTTTATTTTCTTATCAGCATTATTTGTTATCAGAACGTCAGCTGGTTTTAATTTCAGAATTTCATGTCCGATTATTTTTGACGTTTGTATACGTCTTTGTCTTTCGTGTCGAAAGACCATATTTGCGATTCTTTCTATTAAGTTAATTTCATCATTTTCGCATTAGTCGACCGTCAATTCTGGTAGCAGAATTTGTCGGTTATATAATTACTCTAAACTACCACCGAACCGAACCAGCGCTTTATATTTAACAAAATTGTTAACAAAAAATTTTTAATTGTTATAAACAATTTTTTGGTTATAAATTTTAAATATAAAATTTATATTGGTCCTTCGTATTACGTTGTGTTTCGCACAAAATTAAAAGCATACAATTGAAAACACGCCGAGAAATAAAAAAATTTAGATCATGATTAAGCAGCAACTTGTCGCAACAGATTTTCTGCATTTGGTTGCTGAATTTCACAGTCGTCTCCGATTCTGTCTGATTTCGTCTTCTTCGTTTGTTAGTTTTGCCGCAGTCTAATTGAAGAAACGTTTTCCAAGGATGCTGTTTCTCTCAGCATTTATGTTGTTTCTTGGTAGCATTCTTGCATCAAAGTAAACATATATTCTATTCTCTCTTGCTCATTAGCAAATGAGTCGACGATCAGCGTCAAAAGATGTTCTGGCGTTTCAATGCTGCCCAGGCGATCGGGAAAAATTTGAAAATCTTCTTTTATAAAACTGATGATCTGATTGTGGAAATCTTTCAGATTCTGATCAGTTCCAGGGATGCACGATCTCACACTCGCCATGAAAGGAACACGCGGCCGTAGGATACGATCGAAAATATTCATCGATGTCAAGAAGAAGATGTTATTTTTCTTCAATTTCTGGCTGTCTCTCACAAATACTCGTTTTCCACTGACAAGCGATTTCGGTTTATTACTACTCCGATGCAAAAATTAAGCCAAACTTTTTCGCAGAAAAAATCTCAGTTGCTCAATAAAAGGTACTCCTGATGGTCCTTTTTGGAAAACATAGAATACGGCTTTCAGCATTAGCGAATATATGTTCTACGTCCTTTCCGTAATCTGAATAGTTATAAGGAGATGCCTGTGGAATGCTTCGGAAACGTCACGTAAAGCCAAACATGTGCCCCAACTCGCTGATGTCATAGAATTCCCGGAAAGCGAGTGCTTCTCTATAAAATCAACGTCTAGCATACGCCTATTTGTATCACATTGTAGCCCAAAAACGAAAAGCTGAATCTTCTGCAAAGTGGCATGGATCCTGATGACATCTTTCTTTTCGACAAAATCGAATTCTTCCGCATCGTTTTCGTTCTCTTCGTCGCAATTTATCTCGCTGCTTACGTTTTCTTATGCATCGACAAGATCCTCTGCTGAAACATAAGGTGTTTTGCGACATCTCGCAGCAATGCTGTCTAGAAACTCAAAATCAGATTGTGGCACAACTCTGTTAATGTAGATCTGTCAATTGAATGTGATAATGATAATCTTATTCTGAACAAGAAGATTAAGAAATCTCGCATCTTCTACGTCTGCTTCTACAGCTTCAGTTAGAGACAAATAATTATGCACGCGTTTGAGACACAATTCTACTCCATGGTTTGAAATAGCGATCATTTTTTTGAGTTGCTCATAATATGCCACCGAGTGATTTTTGAGTTCTAAAATGCATTGAATCCGAACCACCGACAACGCTGTACCGTGATACCTCCAATATTGCTGAAAGCCGTTGGTCAAAAGATACGTAGAGATAGCCTGGTGAGATCTTGCATTCAGCGGTAAGTGAATCGCAAGATTATAGGCTTGCACGTAATTAATCTCTTCGTCCTGTTTGTATCCGTAAAAGTAACTCTGTTTTGCTAGGTTAAAAGCTGGGTATTTGGTCAATCTCAAACTGTATAAGTGAATAAAATTCACTTATACAGTGATTTTCTAGGAACTGGCCGGCGCTGTTCACTGAAAAGGTAATGTTTGGTCGAGTGCCATTGAAGAGGTACATGAAGCTTCTCATTGCTTGCATGTATGGGAACTACTGCGTTTCGTGTTGGCTTGGTTTGTGCATGTCATTTGATGGTAGTTGTCCGCTGGGATGGATACCGGTTTGGCATTTTCCATGATAAAACGCTGTTGGACCTTCCAAGTTTAAAGTTCTTGGTGAAGAAAAACAGAGTCGTATGCGAATCGTTCGATCTGTAAACCCAGATAGTTCCTGAGCTTACCTGATGTGATCTCGAACTTCTTGCGAAGTTTGGATAGTAGCGTTTTGATGATCTCTCGAGACGGCGGCGATTAGGCCGTCGTCTATGTGGATGGTGAGGCTGAGCTGATTTTTCGGATCCCCGTTCGTGAAGAAGCAATGGTCTGCGTTCGTTAAGTTGAGCCGGTACTTCTGAAGCACAGTGATGAATTTGCGATTCCAACATCGAGAGGTTTGTTTTAGTCCGTACAGACTTTGATTAAGTTTGTAGACTTTATCGGTTCCATCTTCATAACCCTTAGGCTGCTTCATGTAGATCACTTCGTCGAGTTCCCCGTAGAGGAATTCAGTCTTGACGCCAAACTGCTAGAGAGACTGTGACGGATAGGATGATTCTGATGGAGTCGAATCTCGTGACAGGACTGAAGGTTTCGTGGAAGTCGACTCCTGCTGTTTGTCTGAAACCGCGAGCGACGAGTCTTACTTTGTATCTTTGAACACTGTCATCGCTGTTCTGTTTAAGCTTGTAGGTCCAGTGATTGTCAATGACCTGTTGGTTTATCGATGGCTCAACTAGTGTCCAGGAGTAATTTTGTCGGAGCAAGTTGATTTTATCGTCCTGGCAGCTTTCAATTTGTCCGACTAATTGTTTGAAATTGCTTCTTTGTATGACTCTGGTTATTCGTGATTTGTAAAAGAAACGTGTCAGAAGAAGTGTCTGAGAGGTTGGCGTAAGGAACTGCGATCCATCAGATTGTGATCGTGTTCTTGATTCCTGATTTCTTAATCTACTTCCCGATTTGCCTCTCGATCTGGATTTTGATTCGATTCTGAGTTTGCGTCTTCATCATCTGATGTCGACGCAGAGTCGAATGAGGTCGCGATCGTAGTTCGGATGACCAGATTGGCTTTTGTCTGGTTGGGCTACTTTTGTTGGAACCCTTAAACTTGATGAAAATTCAAAGCTGATGTATGTTGATTCCAGGTCATCAGGGTTTGAGTTCATCACGTGCCGTTTGCCTGTAAACATAACATCTCTGTAGGTTTTTACAGAGTCGTTTTCTGGAAATCATACTCGAAATCCTTTTGTATTCTCGTCATACCCAACGAACAGTCCTCCTCTAGCTTTCGCGTCCCATTTTGTTCATTTCTACTTTGGGATGTGAGTGTAGATCTCGTCTCCGTGGTGGATGAAGATGGATGACTTCGTTCTCCATCTTTAGCACGAATTTTTTTTTAATGTAAAATAATTCCAAAATCCAAAATATATAAAATTTGACTATAAGCTAATCGCTGATAGCCAAGTTTTGGATTTTCTTCGAAACTAGTGAAACTTCAGGCATAATAATCGATTTTTTAAAATAATTCTAATTCTCAGCCAGAAGTCTAAATTTTTAATAATTAAAGGTTTGTGCCTACGATGACTTTTGTTAAGCTTCGTCTCAGCAACAACACAGTAAATTTTTAGACATTTTAACCCAGAATAAATTTTCGTAAGATTTGTACGGAATTCTTTACTGAGAAATCTGCATAGATAGGCCAATGAGCTTAAAAACAGGTTATACATCACTTTATTAAAAAGCCCATTAATATAACCTTGTAGAAAATTAGACTCTGACTGCAATTCATCCCCATTCTATTTCAGTGCTCAGTTTAGAATTTGACGATAGTCAAAAATATTTCGACTACTGTTTTGATTATATCCATAGCTTGCAATTTTCCTATGCAATTATGAAGTTAGCGACGCCACTCATGCGGCTTGTCAAAAAGCAATTTAAAATATTATCACTTGAGAATATTGTCAACAAATTTATTAGAAAAATCTCAAAGTGTTGTGAACAATTGCTAAAATCATCACTGTTCGGGATTCTAATTGCCACCGAAAAGTTGATTATTTTTTAACTTATTCTCCTTTTTATTTTTTAAATAAAGATTGGTTTTAATTTGTATATCGCAACTATTTTATATCAAAATCTTGCCTGTCTTACGCCAAAGTGAGCATCTGAGTAACCGGTGTTCCTATCATTTGATTTAGTTGAAAAAAGGGATTCTCAACCGTTTATATGTCATTTTATTTTAAAAATTAATTGTCCTTCTCTATTGTATTATTTATAGAAGGAGTATCTTTTTGATCATTTGAAGTTTTTGCGTGGTCAAGATAACCTTGATACATGACCGTTAAATATTTTAATTTCGAAATCACATTTAATTTTCACACGAGTCGTGCAATTTTTTTTTGTATTAAAATAATTTAAATATTAAATTATTGGAAAATAATACCATTGAACCTTTGCAATGATGAATTAATTATACAAATAACTAATAGCTCAAGAATGTATTAAAG
>JABFQD010004181.1:0-12135 GCA_022817045.1 Psix sp. ZL-2020 | reverse complement strand
CATAATGATATAAGTCAACTGTAGTCAAAAACTATATTATACAACACTAATAAGTTCTTTTGATAGATTTACAATTCATTTTAATGTTGAAAATCTACGTGACAAGTATAAATAGAATATATATATATATATATTGTAAGTACATATTATATGTGTAATATAAAATGCACATATAAATATTTCATAACCTATACTAAAAATATATATTACTCAAATGTTATAAAATACAATATAAGAACTAAAAAAATGTTACTAGTAATGCATTACTAATATTTTGTAATCTAATTTTTCATTGTTAAATCAACACATCCAACAAAAAATATTATTGCAACAACAATAATTATAAATCAAATTATGGTTCGTTCGTGTCTATATACATTTAACAAAGTTGTTTACAGAGGAAAATAAATTGTTAATTAATAAGAAAAAATAGCACTTTCATTCTTATCTTAAAATGAAACGATTCAAGCTAATTTTACATAATCCTATGGCTATCGTATAGTTTCATCATACATATTGCAATCAATAAATACTTTTAGTTTAAGTTTGCATACATAGAATTTCAGAATATCAAAAAATTTAACTGTTTAGTTTTATTAATTAGTCATTTTTTCCATTCAAAAATTTAGAAACGCTATAGTTAATTCACATAAGAACGGTAAATGGTCCATGCGTGTGTTTAGAATTGATTACACTTCTGCTGTTATTTTTTAATGATAATCATTTGTTTGTAATACACACAATACTTGCTGCTATTTAGGTACAACCACCATCTAATTTTATTATATGGAAATCCAAATAACTGTTTAATAAAGTATATTAATCTTTAGTATATTATTAATATGATTCCTACATTAATAATTATTCTTTTTATCATTTTGACTCAAAAATTGTTAGATATGTATTAAAATATGTTTCCATTAAGACGCTTGAATATATGTAGATTATTTACAGATACATAGATTGTTTATTAAAGTAATTCAATGTATTATTAAATATATTTAACTTACGAATAAATTATCAGAATGAACGTATAAATTAACTCCGACAATACATGCCCCAAGAAACATTATATTAAACCAATATGTAATAATAATATCTGATGCAAATTTATATTTTTTATTTTTGAATGGCCATATGCCTAAAATTTTCATTAGTGTTTGAATTACCATCAATGAAACGAAAGTTTTTACAGCATTCTTATGCATGAAAAATATCTGCAATGAATAAAATCTTCCAAATAAAGCGAAATATTGAATATGATCGAACAATGAAATATAAAAAAATGCATATACATAAAAAAAAACAATTTACGCGAAAAAATAATGATGCTTACAAAGATATTAATAAATTATATCGTAATATATAATTTGTCTTTCCATTTGGTTGCTTACCATATATTTTCCGCCACGTGATATTATTAATCACTAATATAACATTCTCTTTGAAAATAAATAACACGTTTTTTTGTTCTTTTAAGGTATTTATTTATTATGAATTACATAGCAGGATTTATGAACAATGTACGAACTTCATGAATAAAAAATTGTAAGACAATAAAACCATTTAAATCTTTTTATGTTATAATAAATTGTATGAATACGTATAAAGATGAAGATTAAGTTTTCATTACAATATACATTATTATAGATGTATAAAATATTCTGTTAACAACAATACTTCTGTAACAAATAGACTTAATGCCAGTAATAAAAGAAGTACGAAAAATTGTAGTATCATGTAAAACGAAAAATTTCGTAATAATTTATTGCTTATTGATTATTACACAGGAATTGGTATTGATTGTGGTATCTAGAATGGCTCAAAAAACATACATACAACAGTTGACAGAATAATTATTGACTACTCGTTTTATTGCATCTCATATATAAAGTGTTCAAAATTAATGTTAACACTATTATTAACTAGAGTGTTAATGAGATGATAAGATGGAATGAAAATAAAAAAAAACCTTAATGTAATTAATTACTCAAGTAATTGAGTAAGTAATTGAGTAATTGAGTAATTAATGGAAATATATGACTGAATATAAAAATGATAATAAGATGCTGAGTGACCTTATATACTCGTGTTATGCTATGCCATCTTTGTCTTACCGCTTATTCTAAGCGCAGTTTAAACAAAGACAGTATGGCGTCTCAACTGAAATTTTTATCCATATACTGTAAAATAATATTGTACTTTGACGGCGAACTAGATTCATAGTCTATTTTCATTTTGCTGCTAGAAATTCTTAGACAAAATTGTATAATAATTTATCAATAATGGATCGATTGATTGAGCTTGAAAAGCCAATAAAAATTCAGAAAATGTATAATAAAACGTTTCTTTTTTCTTGATTTATTTTATAAATTAATTATTTAATATATATCACGTTTATTGAGTCAATATATTTTCATGTTTCTTACTTGAAAAATTATATTAAACTTTGAAATAATTTATTAACATTTCATATTCACTACGTGAAAAAAAAGTGCAATTATTCTAATTAACTAAATTTTTGAAATACTGTTGATGCAAAAGTACACATCAATTGAACTTGATCACTTTAGATTAGAACTTTAAATACTAACTTAAAAAATTACTTAAAACATAAATATGTTTACAAAATTATATTAAAATATCCAATATATTCCCATCACACAAATTTTATTGAACTTCTTTTTAACAAAACCATGAAACATGTAAGATATTCATTTGGATTTTGCATAAACTATTTGTAAAAGGTAATTTAAATGCAAATAATCTTTTACACTCAATTGAAAAAAATAGTTTCCAAAGGTAAATTTTTAATGTATACACTATGCAAGAACGTATTGCATATTTGTATGTAAGAAGAAAGAAACTTCGAAAATTTATCAAACTGCATTATCTTTCGTTATATTAAACAGTAAAAATGTAAAAATCAAATTACCTGTCCAGTAATTTATATATTACATTCTGTTGGAGCAATCATCTTAGATTTGAATCTATTTTATTATAAATATATACAAAAAAACTGAAAATACAATTTATAATACATAGTCTCTCTGCTTGTGCAGATAAAATTTTCATCACAGCTTACAATGCCTAGTCAGCAGACTTATTTAGTTCCTGGCCCCAGCACTGCTCAAGTCTGCTTCCCTTCTGAGCAAATTCCTCTCGTTCTCGCTCAAAAGTTTCTTTAAGACTTTGAATTTTAGAATGCTATTTATCTTTTTACTTTTATCTTTTCGATCCAATTCTAAATGACATTTAGTATTTACCTTACAGAGCATGCATATATATATATATATATTGAGTACCATATTCTAGTGCACTTTTCTTAGGAATTTCTTCGGCTTTTTCGTTTTGATTGTACCATAATGCCCAGAGACCCAACAAAAAGCTTCTTTTCTCTTTTTAGTCTATGTTTATGTAGACGAGAATTTATATAATAGATGTAACATAATTCCGGAACACATTATGATTTGAGTTTTAGGCATACTTATTTTTATATACTATATATTTCACGATATAATTAAAACATATGTATGCGATATATGTTAAATATATATTTATGATTTATAACGAGAATATACACAAAATTCTATAATAATTATTCATATTTTATAGGTTAATTGATTTTATTTTACACACAAATATACACAATTTTGGTAAAATTAATGTAAATTACAAAAGACATTCGACGTGGAAGATTGCTTTCTACCAGCATATGTTTGAATCGAAATAATCTTTCTAATCATATCATTCACTTGAATGCGTGCTTAATGATTATCCTTAACTTTTAAATTAATCAAATAACACACTTTCTTGAGTTATCGAAGTGATGGATTATCTAGTATGATAATAACAACCAAGAGTATAACAATCTAACAAAATTGGAGATGGTGAATGGTATAAAGCAAAAAATATATATAAACTTTCATGTTATAAGAAGCAAATTTGATTCTTTTAATTTGGTTGGTACTAAATGTTTAATGGCAATTTTTTCTGGCCGGGATAAATGCACCACAGATGCTATTAATTGAGTAAAAAACAGTCGCTGAAAATTACAGTAAAATTTGAAAAATATTTTGCACGAAAACAAGATTTCTATGTTTATTAAGAAACGATATTATTAATAACTAAAAAATGGATTGCAGTTATCGTTAGATTCATACAGCCAAGAACTTTAGATACACAGTTTAACAGTTAAAATTAGTTTCACTTGACGCCCAAAGTTGTTCTGCTGTAAAATTATTGGAAGCGTTCAAAAAGATGATGTACAAATTCAGTATTTTCTTTGGCGACATCGTTAAAGTGTCATGCGATAATGATAATTTCAGCGGTCTCCTGCTGAATTTTAACAAAAACGAATCTAGAAACAATTTGCGATATAAACTTTTCTGCACCAAGTATTCGCTTGCTTCTTTATGAGGTTTCGTTTGTATCTACGCAAAAAAAGTTTACTTAAATAACTGAACAATTTAGGAACATCTTTCCAATTTAACGTCACAGCAGCAAACGAAATTTGCAAGAGATTACCTTTCGATAACTCTTTTTAAGGCATTTCCGTGTTTTGCAAGCAAACTGCACTGTTTTCGGAAAATACATGAAAAAGTTTGAATTTCGTCAAATGTATTGCGAAAACAATTAAAGGCACTAATCTCGCTGCTTTAAAAAGATTGATAATCATTGCCAACTAAATTTTATTATAAGAGCATTTCAGCTTATTGAATATGACTTTCGATGAGATGTGGAAAGGTGTTTTTTCACTATGTGAAGTTGCTAAGATTTCACATAATTTTCTTTGCTGCGTAGTCTAGCTAACATTGTGAGATCTCTTTTAAATTTTTCGAAATATTCGAAGAGTATTCTTCATATTAATTAATAAAGTAACGACAAAAGCGACGCTGTAGGTTAGCACCGTCTACAATAACCGCATTGTATGTAGCTAGATGCAGTTTAAGCAGTCGATGAGAAATAACTACAACCATTGTTGTTGATGGGAGACATGTATCACTGATGTTTTGCGCTAATATTTATATAAAATAAGTCGAAGATAAATTTACGCTGTAAATCAATGCGTTTACTTAATAAAGCTAAAAAAAGCGTTTTCATACACTCTATATAGTAGGCAAAGAATCACGAAAATTCCTTGATGAGAAAAAAAGCCAAAATGCTAATATGAATGTAAAAATAATTTTTTAGTGAATGAGAATTTCGATTTGTCTCAATTGTATCATTTTATTCCATTTTTATTGTTATTTCCGACAACAAATTTTTCTCTTAATAAAATCACGTCAAAAACCGAAATTTGATGTGGCTGAAGTACCGCACGAGTTAAGCAGAAAAAAATTTTTTTTCTCATGTTTAAATGAAGTTGTTTTATCGAGCTAGCTTGAACACTCAACAACACTCTCTTAAGATTTCAAATCGAAAATTCAATCCCAAGGGTGTTTTCTGATGAATGTGCGTAAGGGCTTCATGAGGCTAGATTTTAAGCGTTTACAGTTTTATGTGCTGTCAAAACTAATAAACTAAATTTAATTTAAAATATTCGAGAAATTTAATTTTCTCGGAATAAAGATTGGAGCTGAAATTCAAAATACAAATTTTACAGCGAAAAGCAAAATACATTGACTCAAGCAAAACATAAGTTTGGCTCGTGTCGAGTGAAATTAATACTCCAAAATGAATGCTCAATGTGCTGCGGCTGTCAAAAATGTTATCTAATCTGCTAATTGATTTCACACATCAAAACATTAAGACAATTCAAATGCCGAATTTTAATTCTGATTTTAGTGGTTTTGACACTGACCACATACAAAACAAGCCAATACAATTTATAATATATTAATTTTCACAGAACAATGTTTTAACATTTAATTGAACACCGAATGCAAGCTCTGCATATTATATAAATATGGGATACATTTATGCACGATCAACTAATTATTTAAGAAATAGACTCATCAAGTTTAGTGTCGAGAACTGAAGTATGCAAATAAATAAATCTTCGAGACACATAATCAAATGCCATATACTAATTAAGTATTGTTCTCATAACAAGACTTAAAATAACAGTAAATATTACAGTAACTTGATTTAAACCTGTTGAGTATTTTGTATTAGCGTCTTACTACAGTTGTTTTATCTGAATCGACCCATCTAGAGATTTTGATAATGAAAAAACACACACACTTGTTCTTCAATAATTGTTTGCGTTTCTAAATAATTATTTTTAGGATAGAGATGCACATTTTGGCTCTTCTCCTTTATCGCACAATTACGTTAATAATACTAAGGTTAGCATCCAAAATAAATCACTCCAATTTAATTCATAATCAACACGATTTATTAAAAATAACAAAAATAAATTAATTTAGTAGACTCAACTCCTCTGTTCCGTTAGTCGCCAATACCAATTCTTTTTTGTCGTGACTTCAATATTAACGTGAAGGTTACTTAACAATTTTGTTTAGAATTGATAATCACAAAAACAGTTTCGCTAATCTTCATAGTTCCGCAATTGTGCACAAATATCCCTTGAGATTTCGGTAAAGTTCAAATGAACTGAAAATGCATAATTCGGCAAAGATAAAATAATTTTTTTGTGCCTGGAGGAAAACCCTAGATGGGAAAAGCCTCCAACTGTTCTATGTAATGCACTATTACAAACTACATGATTACAATATATAAAGACTTGAGTTTGAGATAACAAAAAGAATACGCTCAAGTCTAATACGGAAAATTTCTTACAGATTACAAAATAACTAAAAAGAAGGTAAAACATTCCTCTTCCACATCGTCGTTAACTTATGATAAATCTTAACTAAGATTTCGAAACTCTAGAAACATACAAAAATTGAGGAAAAGAAGGTACACGTTCAAAGCGTACTCTAAATTACAAGTTTATTATCGGTTGTGCCACTAACTCTTTGTTACGCGAGATTAGTAACTCGGCGTTGGGCCGAGACGTGCTTTAATACATGACACGTGATGCGCAGGCCTTCAAGGCGAGTTCGGATCTTAAGAAATAAAGAAATTCGCATCTTTTTATTTTGAACACTCGTTTCGAAACACCTTTGTTCCGCGATGACATGATTCGGCCAAACAAAACTAAAAAGCATGGAATAAACTCATATATTTGGAGGTTTCCCGTAAATGAAATTACGCGAAAATCTGCAAACAAAATTTTCATCTCTGTAAAAATATTTCGACCGTTTTCCCAATTGATTGAAAATGTGCAAAACATATTTCAGCGCTATAATAATCGAGACTTTATCAACTTGACTGAAACAAATTAAAAAATCAGTAATTAGATACTTAAGCTATCAATATCCATAAATCAACAATACTTGAAGAAACAACACATAATTTTACTTTTGCTAGACATATTTTAGCAGAAATACTTCTATTTACACTCTTCGTACCACTTCCAATACCTAATTAAAAACACACATAAATAAACATTTAATACTTATGTTTTCTAAGTTATTTTCCTACATAATATGTAAATTAAAATATGACAATATTATATAATTTATAATATAATGATGTATAAATTTGAAATCAATTTCATGCTAAATAAATACTTCATAAATATATTCTCAAAGTATTATTATTATTATTTAACTATTATGCTAACAAATTTTCTATTCCAATTCTTTATTCAAACAATTTTTTATAATAATTTCTACAATTTCAGTCTTGAGCATGGTGAAAGTTTCTTGAACAAAGTCAGCATAAACATGGTTACAATCATTTCATCACATATTCGAGTTGTACACACGAGAATGTTTTTGGTATTTTTTTTTAATAAGACATTTGATATAACGATTCATGATCTTATTTTACTGACAAAATGTAATGTCAAACTTCATGCTCGATTGGCTAAATTCGCACCTTACACACTATGAACAGATAATACACGTTGTCTTGACATGGCTTTGTCGAACTGGTCTAACGTTCCAAGAGAGGTTACACAAATAACTATGAGCCCTACTTTCATTTTTGTATGTTAATCATTTTTTAATTATTATGTTAATAATTTTTTATGTTGATAATGTGTTAATTTTAACACCCTTGCGTTTTGTGTTTCATCATATGTATGACCTTCAAGCATATGTTACGTCTTTTCAGAACATTACTGAAATTCTACATCGTATTTCAATTGATATCAATTCTATATTTGAATGAGCTAACACAAATAAACTCATTCTAAATGTGAAAAATAAAAGTCATGATGTTAAACTATCATTTGGCATATTAAACTATATTAGTGACATGTCTCTATTTAATTCCATTCGTTCACATCTTGTTTCTGCCTTAGTTTCACCTATTATTTAAACAATTTTTTTTATCAAATAACTGGGCTTTTGCAATGAGCAAGAACTTGTCCTAGAATAGAATCTTTGAATGCGTATCAGCACTTTATTTTGAAAGTTAAGCGTTATAAACAGATTTCATTTCTTGACAAAAGACTTGGATGGCTAAGCGTTCATGAATGTCATCGTTACTGTCTGAACTGCTGAATGTATAAGTTACTTAAGCCTGGATCTTCTCAGTATTATCAAAACAAAGTTACATTGGTTAGATCCTGTCCGCATTTTGTTTTGCGTTTGAGTCGGCTGTATTCATTGTACTGAAACACAGCTCAAATCATTTTACAATTCTTTCATAATTTCGGGCTTATTTTCTGGGTTACTTAGACTGATTGTTTGATTCGTTTGAACAATATAATACTATTAATACACTTTCTTAATATCAATCACTTAATATGAAGAATCAAAGAACGAAAAATTACGAATTAAATTTTTTAATTTCACAATAAACTTTTTTCCCGAATATACGGTAACAAGAACCACAGCTGCACAAACCACGGCTGAAAAATCCACCAAGCATCAAACACGAGCATTGAGGGTCCATATAGCACGAAAGAGCCGAAACATGGGCTCAAAGAGAATGACATTTCTTAAAATTTCTATACATATTTTTTTAGTGAAAAATGTCGAGAGCTTGCAATTCGCCAAAGCCCCGCAGGCAGCCATCTTCTGTTTACTTTTGCTTTCTTTGCTTTAAAGTAAGTTTATTTTATTTTATTTTAATTTTTGTTCTATTTGATTTTGTAATTCATTCCATTTACATCTTTTTATTTTTTTTCTTAATTTCTTGTAATCTCCCAAATCTATGGTAACGCCTGCCCCGGAGAACCCAACGATCGCTCTTTCACCAATAACGCGGATTAGAAGGTTATGATGACAACGTCAGCTACTAACAGTTGATAATGACTGTTTCGGTCATGGAAAATCTGACATCTTAACCATTTCCCAATATCACTAAGAATATCTTAGTACATGAATTAAGAGGAAGAGCAAAAGTAACAGATATAACGTACGAACATGAACTTGTATAAACATGCGCAAGCGTATAAGCAATTTCAAAAATTATGGAAGAAAAGAAAGATAATAAAAAATGAAAAGTAAGCTAGCTTGAATGAGAAAAACGCAATCTTGCATGGAATTAAGATCGTTTATTATATCATTTATCGCAATAAAATATCAATTTCTTGAAAGTGAAAAATATTTAATATTACATTACAAAATGTAAAACTAAATCAAACTCATTATTAAGAGTTTGATTATTATTTGATCATTATTAAATTATTAAGAGAAAACAAATATGAGAAAAATTTATGTTCCCGACATTTTTTATGAGCGACCGCGAATGAAAAATATAATTCTACTCATTAAAATATTACAATTAAAAAGAAAAACTTGATTTTTTTTATTTTTTTAAATTTTCAGTGTTTTATATTTTTAATCATAATAATAAGTGAATGAATTTTCAGGTCGAACGTGTAAAAGACTGTGCAAAAAAATCGATATAATTAAATTATATGAGAATGGACGAAATAATTTACTTTTGCTAAGAAATTTAAAATTGTACATGGCACAATAACTAAAGTTATTGTGAACAAAATTTATTGTGTTAAAAAATGTGAACAACCAAAAAAAGGTTCATGGCAATTGCAAATAGCAAAAAAAATCACCGGTACAATTAACTCAGAATAAGCTATATACTTCTGGTATATAAGCAGGTTTACGGAGAACCAGTCTAAGAACCGTTGCTTCGAGAAAAAACTCTTTAAATTCATTGTTTAATTCATAACACGATACTTAATTTAAAGCAAGTGAAGGTTAGCTTTACAGATTCAATTATCGCTATAAGATTCGTTTATTATCAACAGTAGGTGAATCTCTTTTAGAAAACAATGAAAAGGCGCATGAGTTCTATACCTCAATATATATATATATCCTGACGGGGACCTACACGCAACCGGGTGCGTCGTAGGTGGCGAATAACGAACGGCTTGTAGATATATAAACTAACTGCGAGATAAGCAAAATCAAGCGGGAAAATACATTCTTTCCTCTTTTTTTCGACAAATAAGCAGTCGCGGACCATGCAGCGGTAATGATGGAGAGCATGGCTGGAGACGGTCGATTGCTGGATCTTATTTCTTCTATAACAAAGTCGTAAACTCGAGGCATATAAGGTAGCAGATATTTATATCTGCTACCTTAGTCCACATTTATAGCAGATATTTATATCTGCTACCTGAGTCCACATTTATATCTGCTGCATCAAGTACCATATATGACGATTTCCAACGTTTGTAAAACGGAATAGTAGATGAACTTCGGGACAGATATATTATTATAGTAACAAGAGACTGTAATGCATGGTCTACTGACTTGGACAATAAGATGACAAACAGACGAGGGGAGTGTGTCTTGGATACCTTATCCATGCTAAATATTGTCATAATGAATGATGGTTCTTCCCCAACTTACCTGAAGAATCGGAACTATTCGATTATATTCGACCTATAGCGACCACCAGGCTATCATTTTTCAAAAGTCAGCATCATAAAGTTCGCAAAGTAAAGGCAACTCTGGACGAGACAGGTGGAATCCAAGATCATTCGACCGCGAGGCATTTAGAGCTATGCTAAATGGTAACATTAAACTCAATGATCCGTTGGACAAAAGGGTTCTGCAGCTGAGGACATTTCTTAACGATGCTTGCGATGCATCCATGTATTTGTTCCAAACCAAGGTGTTTCTTACAACATTCGTGTTTGACTTTACTCAAACCTTTTATCATAGAGTCTGCAATTTGTTTATCCGGCAATACATGTTTTAATTTGAATGTTTCCTTATCTAACATTTCGTGGACAAGATGATATTGCAAATCTATATGCTGTGATACATAGAATTATTGGCCGAATTGATGGCACTCAGACTATCACAAAAAACAGTTAAATTTGCTAAACTTTGAAAACCTAACTCTCATAAAAGCTTCTGCAGATACGCTTCTTTCACACAGTCAAACAAGGCCATGTACTTAACCTTTGTTGTGCTCAAAGCCACGGTTCGTTGCTTGCGGGATTCCCAAGATAGGGGGCCCCGCCAAGAAAGAAAAGGTAGCCGGTGAATGACTTCTTGTCAATATGATATCCTCCCCAGTCTGCATCTACGAACCCGGTAATGGGTTCAGAGTTTGCTTGGTAGATGATTCCAATGTCAGTCGAACCCTTTAAATAGCGGAGTATTCTTTTTGCTGCCTGCTAGTACTCCCAGCCGTAGCAGCTGTTAAATTGCCCCAAGTAAGAGGCAGTGAACGAGATGTCGAGGCGATTTGTTGTCGATAGCCAGATAAGCGCGCCTACCATCTCGCGGTATGACAAACGCAACTCTTTGTCGATCGGGTCCTCATTCCTGGTCAACTTGACAGTAAGATCCAAAGGGGATATTGTAACGATTTGAATGATTCGTATGACTCGATGAGGTTGATGACCGAGTGCCGCGCAATTTCCCCCCACTTATACCACTGTCACCGATTTCTCACGCCCTATATAAACCGCCGACTTGTGAAAATCGAGGCTTTTTACGCACTCGCCGTTAGTTATTAGGCAAGCCCAATCGAGCTAGATCGATTAAAAATAACCACCTCATATACTGGCACACTACCTCCCTGTTTGCGGTTCATCCCGGCCAAGGATCATCTCGGAGTCTCAGGCGAGCTGACTTTGGCTACCCATCGGCTGTCGTGGGATCGAGGACAAACCGCGATCGGTGAAGTTAC
>JABFQD010004180.1:0-12135 GCA_022817045.1 Psix sp. ZL-2020 | reverse complement strand
TATATATATAATCTGTTTGCCGTAAAAAGTTAAATCGTTATTTGTGAAATGTGAGCAGGTCGGATGTTTGATATGACATATCAAAGGCAAATAAGTTCGCATTTGAACGAACACAAGTCGTTCTACGACTTGCACTCGATCAATTACCTAACAGACATAATAACGTTATTGTGCCATCCTAGGCCGAGCCAATCGCAAGACAACTCAATCCGAGTCATCAGATAATTTCCCAGTTTGTTATCTAAAGATAAAAATAATTAAATTTATTCTAATTAAATACAAATTAAATAACATTTTGTTAAAATTATATTTAATCGTTTTTGTTTTCGTGATTTACCTTTCATTCTACTGCGAAACCACATGTTTCCTCGACAGCCTGTGTTAATTTATCCAACATCTTTTGATAATTTGGATAATTTTGCGGTATGTCAATTCTGTTGAAACATGTGTGAGCTTTAGGCAAATTTTCACTTGGTGCATCCACTGCATGAATCGTGAAGAGTCGTGGTCCAGATGCACCCGTTGAACCTAATTTACATACAAATTAAGTTGATATAACTTTTCAAATGATTTGAATAAAAATTTACTCCAAGTATTTTTAAACATTTTCATATTAATTTTATATATAAAATATAATAATAATAATAATAATAATAATAATAATAATAATTGCAATAACATTTTGATGATATTGAACAAAAAAATATACCTTGCAAAGCTTTAAATCCTTGCAAGGGAACTCTTGAGCTGCCCGTTACAAATTGCAGAAGTCGTGCACGCATTTCCTCGTTGTAACTTTCAACAATTTGCCAGAACCACTTGACGACAGGTGTGTCTGGGGTGCACTGTTTAAGTCTAGTGTGGAGTTTCCAATCATTGATGTCAATAGTACCAAGACCACCGATCACAAGCTCAAGCTCGCGCTCATCAAATGGTCGCAACAGCTGTGACGGAATTAATTCGAGGAAGCCTTTTTGTAGAGCCAAAAACTGCTGCTCGATTCCGCGCATAAAGCGATAGTTGACATACAAACGCACATACTCTCGCTTGTTTTCTTCTGTTACAAGAATGTCTTTGCCACCAGGTTTGAGTTCATGATGCCTTAGTGCGCCGAAACAATCGTTCTCAACAGAAAATGTTGAATCCAAAACTCCATCTATGCTATTATCTCTGTAATAAAATATTCATTTAATAGTTTGTTTGATTTTAATTTATTAATGAATAATTGGCTTATACCACAGATATTTAAAAAAGAAAAAAAATATATAAAATCGATATTTTATATGTCAGTATTATTCATTTGAGTTCTTTCAACATCAAATTTTTTTATTAAATAATAATTTAAAAACTATTGACCCATATTTTGAAAAAATTAAATTTACTGATTGGTGTTGATTGTAATCATATCTTAATAAAATTGTTATTTGTGATAAATCTTACAGCATCCAAGTAAGACTTCTATGCAATTCCGGGTCGACTCCTTCGATGTCGTTCAGAGTAATCGCTTTATTCAGCAGCATTTTATAGAAAGGCGTAGTAAAACCGCCATCTATATGGTGACCATGAAATACCGCGATGCCCATGATACGACCTACGAAGTGGAAGTATGACAAGTGCTCTGGATTTATTCCCGAGTTCGGATTGATCTGCAAGGTGTAGTTATCATCACGGGAGTATTCGAACAGTCCATACTGTGGATTTAGCATCTCGTGCGACAAAAGATATAGCCATTCCCGTGCCACTCCACCATAATCTAGACCTTCTTCGCCTCGAAATTTGACCATCAATCGTTTGCGCATGTCTTTTGGGCGCATCTTCATGATCAGTCTGTACGACTCCTTTGTAAAACAAAAAAATTATATTTAATAAACTTCAGATAAAATGACAAAGTGAAACATTCACAAGTTTTGATTTTGATTTCTAATTTCTAAAATGTAACTAATTATTTTTAGTGATAATTATTACTTCAAATATTTCTTGACGAGAAACTTCTAATCGGCAGTGTCCGCTTTGAGGTTGTAATGTGTTTAATTCAGCACGCAAACATTTGAGTTTTCCAACCAGATCTCTTTTATATTTGGGCAGTAATTCGCTCTCCATAAGTTCTTTGGGCAAATCAGATACTGTTTGACCATTTGGTGTGTTACTTTCTTCTACAAACAAATTTAATTATTTTATAATTAAGCTTCAGACACATAAAGGAATAATATTTTATTGATTTAGTACAAAAATATGTCATTTAAGATAATCAACTTACGTGCTGGAATGACATTATTGTTGGTAGCTGGCTCCGTTCGAGGCCTTTGTTGATTGATATTAGTTTGATTCGGGGATTGTTGTGGTGGACTCGCAGCTGATGAATTATCACTTCGCGAAGAAGGAGAATTTGCAGAGTTATTTTGTTGGTTCGTATTTTGCTGATTGTTTTGCCGTCTGAAACGTTTAAAAAACCTATTAAATTAAATTAATGGGGTGTTTTAAAGAAAACAATTATCGCACTATATACTGCAGACTAACATGCTTTCCCAAATCACGCTATAAAAATGAACGTACTGTATTTTGTTTACTCAATATATTATAATTGAACTATAAAAATGAATTCATTTAGATAGCCAACGCTAAAACAGCATACAACAGTACACATAATGAATTTATGAATTATAATATACGGAAATACACACTTCAAAAGATTATTGATGATCTGACTGGAGAGTCTGGGATCGGTGAACTGGGTAGTTCTGTTATTATGGTCAACGAAATAAACACGGCCACTGTGCGTTTGTCGCATTTCCCATCCGCTAGGAAGTGGTCCAAGTTCGCTCGCCAATTCATTTGCCGAAAGGTCACGCGGAATCCGAGGGTCGTGCCATGTTGATGAACCGGTTGGTACGTGGTAGAAATAAACTTGACCTTGCTGAGTCTTCCGCATCTCTGTATAATACAAATGTTTATAATCAAATCATTATTCATGTTTTTTCTCTTTTTTTTTTCAAGACAAACATTATATGGAAAGAATACGTAATTCAGCAATTACAAAAATATACGATGCTAAAATAGCATAAATCCTGCAACGAATTTCATTAACTAACAAACGTAACAAATGAAAAATGAATTTGAATTGATTGAGTTTATGATTTAAATTTTCCAAGTTTATTTAATAAAAATAACATTAATAATAATTATCATATGAAATGGGTAACGAACTATACAAATTAACAAATGCTCCAAACATTAAGTAAATGTTCAAAATAATTAGTGACATTTTTAAAATTATTTTAAAAAACTTTTTATCGTATATAAATTTAATTCAAAAATAGAATAAGAAAGAAAATAATCTTCAAAAATGCTCAAGTATTTTTATATTGCTTAAACAGCTTGTTTATTTCTATAATTGAATTTATTTATAAGTTTTGAATATTTTTATCTATTGCGATTTAGTAAATTGCTTCAAAATTATTCTGCGCACAAAAATTATCGTTAAGTTGTTGAAAATAAATTTCGTATGTTTTACCCAAGTCATATAAGCATGAATCGCCAATTCATTTTTTCTAGCTTTTAATTTGTATGAACAATTTATTTATTATCAATATTCGCTTATCACAACATATTCTGTACTGCATATTTAATTAATGTAAAGTATGTTTGAATAGTATCATATATGTTCCCAATAATTTATATGTTAGAATAAGAAATTATTGCCATTAAGGGAATTTACACAACGAAACGTTGTGTAACAACGTTTAAGTTCCCTTAATGGCAATAATTTCTTATTCTAACTTAATGTAAAGTAATTTAAACTTGATGTTACTTTAATATTAATACGTATTTCAATTTTCTTGAACATTTATGACTTATGTCATTTCAATTCATGCATATTATAATTTGAATTGATTTATTTATATATGTTTAGCCTATTTATTCAAAAAAGACCATATCAATTTTGTAAAAAATAAAATTAGAAAATTATTAACCATATCCTCGTGGTAAATCGAAAGGCTGGGGTTCTGCTCGTCTTTCGTTGGCCAAGATACCGCTGTTGCGATTCCGGTTGGTTCGACTGGGCCTGCGCGGCTGTTGACTAGCATTGGCGCTTGCGCGGTCCGTTCTCTGCTGATTTCCATTCTGTTCCTCAGAACCTCTAGAAGAATGTCTTTCCTGCGACGAAGGACTATTATTCCTCTGTTGTTGATTGGGCGGTGTCTGCGGACTGGAGCTTTGTTGCGTTGGTGTATTCCTTGGCGTGTTCTGTGCAGAGTTATCTGTGCTGGGGCTTCGGATAGGCGTCCTATCATCATTCCAGTCCGTTGACTGTCTTGACGGACTTTCATCGGTAGCATTTAATGGACTACCACTGCTGCTAGGCGACATCGGCTCGATACAAGGCACTGATGGTGGTTCCGGAGCAGTCGGAATTATTGAGTTATTAGGCCTGAAAAAGAAAATTATACAAACATAAAATATATTGTGTAAAGAGAAATTGAGTTTATAAATTCACAAAATATTCAAGAACAGTATTTCTTGAATGTATGTTATTTCAAGGTTAATTTATTTTTTAAATGATTCAAAAATGTATGCATCTATAAATAATTTTTTTTTTTATTAAATTTGCATGAAAGAATAATTACAAATTAAATAACATTTAGGGTAATTTAAAAACTTATTTTAAAGTGCCTTATTGAATTTTCATTTGAATTTTGAGACAAATTCGTAAAATGTTTTCTTTCTTACATAAAAAGAAAGATACATAAATACAAATTGTTCATGCCTTTAAGTCAAAGAGCTCATAAAGAAAATACTGTACTTTTTGTTATTATGTTTATAAAATGCTTAAGTAGGTTAAAGCAATAAATTGGGTTAGTTATAATTTCAGTATTTTGTCTTCTTAAAACGATTAAATTCTATTTTCAAAACAATTTAATAACAAAGCCTTATTCTAATTCAACAAGAATAAAACGAAAGTTAGAAAAGATATTTTAAAACACAAGATTTGGAGATATTTGAGATTTAATATTTCTAATAATTAATTTAATTTTGATGCAGAAAGATAATAACTAAACAAAAATCTTTATTAGAATAAAACTGATAATCACAAATAAAAAAAAATGTAATTCAGAATTTACACGTTTTATTCAAATTTTTATAATTTTGTTATTGGCTACTTAAAATCACTATTGATTATCAACAGAATTTATCCTTATTTTTAGACACATCTATACAAATCCATTAAGGAAATTGAATGAAATTTTAAATTGTTATTCATCAATTTATACTGAAAAATTTTCCTGAAATGGCAAAGCATTTCATTACGAATTGTAAATTGCGAGCTATGCAAATCCAAAACTGATTACTTTTCATTAATTTCAAATTTCAAGCACATTTGCAAGAACTAACAGCTACCTTGAATTTGGACGGATCCATTGAGTTGTTCGCGTGTAATGATTGACATAATAAAGACGACCACTTGCAGTTCGTCTTTCTTCCCATCCGTCCGGCAGGTCTGTTGGGCAGCTGAGGTCCCCGAGCACGTCGACTACGGCGTTATGACCGACCGTATTACTGACAGCACCATTGTGACTATCGCGGGATAATAAGGACACTACTATTTGACCTTTGACCACGTCATGATCATGAGCATGTGCCTTACAGAGATCCAGTCGTTGATCTACAAAAGTAAACTATTTTTAAAAACCCATTTTCTAGTTTCAATCAGAACGAACATAGAAACAATAAAAATAGAAAAAAGCAACACTTACAACTAAACTGCAATTAAAATTAAAAGAAAGGAAAAAACATATCTGTAGGAGAAAAAAAATTGAACGTCGGAGATAATTACAATACGAGACATGTTCGTTAGGTATAATAAGTCTGTCTTTCGTCGCGGAGTAATGAATGAAATGATTCTTACATCCGGTATCTTTGAGTCTTTGGATTGTATTTGATAATATGCGAACGCATCCGAGAAATCCTCCTTGCTTTTTGTGGATTTTTCTGTTGTTCCACACTGATATGGTAATGCCATCGTTTTTGCCGATGTATCTGTTTCGAACAAACATTCAAGTTAGTTGATCGATAATCAATTTACAAAATGCCTAATCAATTCATACAACACATTGTAACCTCTTCTCCAGGATCGCGAGAATAAATAAATTGTAATAACGATTGTTTTCAATCGACGCTTCGCGCAGTTACGACATTGATTTCCTGCAACGTGTAACATTATTGTGTAATCACACCAGAGTACAATGAACCTCATGTAATAAATCTTCACATTTGAGTGTAATTATAACATTTTTGTATCTTATTAAAATCATAATTATCTCATAATTGTATGATTTTGACATTTCTTTTCAGAGCTTTTTACTAATTACAATAACTCACAAATCATAATGCTGATTCCATTTGGGATCCAAAGTGGCTGTGCAGGTGGATGTACTGTGGCATTGCCCAGAGCCGTCGACCGTTATTTTTGCAAAAGGATCCGGCAGACCTTAAAAAGACACTCAGTTGGTCACGACAATCGCACGCATTTTCAAATTGGTCAATGAAATCATTCATTAGTCGAAATACTTACGAAATAAATCTTTTCTCGCGAGATTACGAGCGCACAATACTGGAAAAAAGAAGAAATATTTAACATATTTTTGTAGAAAAAAATGAATGTAGAAACAAATATCTTAAGCATATTCAAATATCAAACCTGAACGACCGTCTAAGTTGATATGCAAATTCAACCGTGTAAACATTTTTTTTCAATGTCTAATTTTCAAATAAATAAAAAAAAGACAAAATAGTTAAAATTGTTTGAAAAAAATAACATTTTAAGAACATATATTGTTCATTTCTGTAGATAAGAATAATACAAAATCAAAATGAAATTTAGTGTTAGGAAATGTATCACGTGGCTTATATAATTGTAATCAATTTAGCGGTTCATTAGAATTTCAAGGTACATTGTTTCTTGCTCTCGACATTTTATTTTTTGTCTCTTTTTTTTGTATTCTTCTACAGTGTCGTTAGTGTCTTTTGTTTTCATTTGTCGAATAAAGTTATTTGAATATTTAAATGTACTGTCGTGGCGAGTATTTTGATAAAAGCGTTATCTGTTTTACTGAATTGGACTCATTGAAGTATGAAGATACCCGAATTTCTATTGGTATCTGTCAGTTTAGGTCGGTGCATATTTTGAGCAAAGAAAGGAGAAAACGGTAGTTTAATTGAATGTATTACTAGGTCAGTGTTTTATTATTCTAATTCCTGACGCAAAAATATGATCTGTTTCGATCGTCTGTATCAGAATACCAATCGATGCTTATAATGTAATTGACTTCAATCGATATGGTACTTGGAAATCAATTACATATACATTTTCAATTTTAATTCTTCATTATGTTTTTATACTTCATTTTGCTAGCTTTTTATATTGAAATGAAAGTAGCTATTAATTAAACTGAATAAAATGAATAACAATATCAATATTGGTACACTTATATTAATTAAAAGAATTTATGAGTAAAAAACTTAAATCTGTATCAATTATTTCTTTTTTCAATGGGAAATTTCTGATTCTTTGACTTCACTTGATTTTTTGTAACTGAAATAAATGAAATTTTAAAACATTTCGTATGATATTAACTTTTGATAGTAAAAACAGCATCTTTTGAAAATGATTATTAATAAGAAATATGTATTATTTTTTACTTTTCTTTTTGTTCAAGAGATTATGTTTTGGATGAATATATTTTGAAAATTACTAAAGTATGATAAACAGAATTAGCTTTACAATTTTTTCTTCAACTTCCGTTTCCAGTATTTTTAGATAAATTGAAACTTGTGATTATTTATAGAAGTTGATTTTAGGTGTTACTTATTTTCCGAATATCATTGGAGCCATTTTTATTTGAACATTTTCAACGAGATCAGGTTTTTTTCTCGACGCACTGGTAATAGACTATAATAATAGGAGAACGTTAATATTAATTTCAACTTCAATCTTAATGCACGAAAAACACTAACTTTCACTTTCTCAACAAGTGCAACCCTCATCTAAAATTAGGTCAGAATCATGATTTATCATAAATACCCAATAAAATAAATATAAATCAGTATAACAGATTTTCATTTTTCTCTCCCCTATCAAGCGTAAATTATCATCTGTCAACGCGGATTGTCACTAACAATAACTGCTGCAGTCGAAATGAAATAAACACAATATTAAAAACAAACAGCCACAAAATATACGAAAATCATATAAATATTCCAAAAGTATTACTTAAAAAAAGCAAGGAATAATATAGACAAAATGTTTATTTATAAAGAGGCAAAAAAAAGCAGCCGAAAAAGCGAGTTTTAATTTATCAACAAAGCACATGAATCCCGACCAGTCGCAACAATGGAACAAAACATTTGACAAAAACCGAGTCCCCGTGGCATTTTGCATGTGACGGTGTCACAGTGTTTTGACCTTGTTAATTGTTGCGTCAACAATTAACGGATCAGTCTATGAAATTGTCAAGCGAAAAAGACGGAAAAAGGAGAAAAAAGTGGTTGTCGCTTTCGGCGCGCTGACAGCAGTTGGTTATACGAACGGCGAGTGTGCGCGGCCATTGTCGCGTTGGTCGTCGGGTGAATTCGCGAGCGCCTTGTGGCCTGACTTGGGGGCGTCGGCGGCGGTCGTTAAGGCGTCGTCGCAGCAGCGGCGGCGTCGTCGGCTCGAGCTCGGCCAGGCGCGTCGACTATTAAGCTGGCCGCGGCGACGAGCTCGACGGCGCGCGATCGGCAGAGCGAACGCGCTGCGCTCGGCTCTCGGAGTCGGCCACTCGGGCTGCGCGGCGCGCGTACTTACTCGTCAGCCGGATTTTGGTCGCCCCGTTCCTCCTGCTACCGCCGGGATTCGACATTTCTCACGTACATTTAACGCGCGACAGGCCGTCTCCTTGCTTGCTCGGATCACAAATTGGAGTCGCCTGCGGTCAACTGCGGCACAACTGTGCCCCCCGCACACGCATCACGCATTGTCGACTACGAGACTACGCGAGACCAAGCGATTGGCGCTGTCGACGCTAGCTCGATTCGAGCGCCAGCGATCTATCGCGACGGATCCGCTCTGATGAGCACAGCCAAATCATACTGGCGCCAATTTTTAAATCAATAATGCAACGGTTAGCAACGACTTTTGTTTAGGTTTAGATATGTAATCAAGGTGTGTTATTTAATGTAACTATACAAAATATATATGTATAATATTTTTCGCTACGATTGTCCAACAGTGTATACATTTGCATTACGAAACCATTGATTTGAAAGGTCTGTGACCTGAACTGGTTTTCAAATAAATGAATTTAGAAACAGAGGTTTGTCTATTACTTATTACCATCGTAACGAACTTTTTGGTTTTAAATGTTTCAATTAATTTTATTGATCTGCTAATTATAAGTTTAACTACTAAAGTAAATCAGTATAATCATTTATGAATGGAAATAATAACCCAGGTATTAATTAGATTTACAGATATGATTAAAGGCATTTCAATGATAAGAAGTTTTTATTCATTCATTTCGCTAAAGTGGACGTTTCATTTCTTTTTATTCGTTTTTTAAAAGTCCATTCAAATGTACAGACTGCTCTGAAGTTGCAGTAAGTTATCAAATGCGCGCGAATTTACTTTCAGTCAAAACATATAAAAGAGCTCATTACCTTGAATAATCAAAAAGCTATAACATTAATAGAGTGAAAGTTAGCGTCAAAGTATTTTATGGCAAAGACTAAATAAATTTGGCTTATTAAAACTAATTGCAACTTCTTCTTACCATACCTAATAAGAACATAAAATAAAAATGTATCGAACAACAGAAAACGAATTTATTGTATGAAAAAAAACTAAAACACATATTATAAATATTTAATGTCACGTGTAAAATATTTTTTTATTTTATTTTCATTAATTTCATAAATTTAAAAAATGACAAACTTCAAGTTTGTCAAATGTATTAATTTCATAAATTATCGAATCTGCGAAAAATGTTAATTTTTCAAGTATTATATCATAACACTTGACTAACCACAGCAAAGAGTCGAAAAACAAATCATTAAATCCTCATTAGCAATATCATGGTTATAAGAATTTACATTCTCTTTCGATAGCTGATCAAATTTTATTTATTAACACAAACCTTATATGAAGAAATCATCCATAATCGAATCATCAACTATAGATAAAATTATTGATTGATATGTTTCATGATAAAGTGATTCTCCTGTCTTTTAAAAAGTGTTTCGAAAAATAGTTATCATTTACAAACTGATTCACATCAGAACATAATCATTTTCTCATTTGTTCATTAAAATTATTGTAAGTGTGTTTAGGATAATATAAAAAGCCTCAGTGGCCCTGCGAATATCTCAAATGTGCAAAATGAAGAGATATTCTTAAAGGTAATTTTTCAAAAATATTTCTATCAATTCATCAATTTTTATTTATCTAATATTTACAATGATATTTTAACCCAATTTTCTTTATCGATATTTTAATAAATTCTTTATAATTTCAGGTGAAAATGGTCAGAAAAGTTAAATTGTTCTACGAACTCATCAAACTGGTAATAAAGTTATTCATTAAATTAACGTACATCATACATGAAATAGAATTGGAAATTTTACAAAGTGTTTAATAAATGAAAATTTGCAGGTTCTGCTGTGCTCTATTTTAACGTTGCACTATTTTCACTATCCATACATGCAACTTTTTGATTTCGACGAGAAACTTACATTTGGAAAACTTCTAATCAGTGTAACTGTTTTTAATTCAGTTCACTACTTTATAACCTTAATAACTATTGTTTCACGGATAATTTTACAGCATGACAATTACGCAAAATTGGTGAGTAAAAAATTGTTCTTTAGTTTTGAAAATAAAAGTTGATATAGTTGATATAAAGATCAAATTAAAAATGTACAATTTCATATGATGACACGCATGAAGAATTTAAGGTGAATCTGATAAAACTATTATGAAATCAATTTAGTATCGCAAGCTTTGTAGAATCATTTATTAAATAAATAACATTTGTTGGTTTTAATTTTCAGAATGTTCCATTTGACTTCAGTTCTGGAGTTCGATTTTTGATATTGGGAAGTATTAACGCTTATATATATGGACGTCTGAAACAAATAGAAGAGATTCGGTGTATCGGTTTATGGATATCTGGGTTATACATTCTTGAAAGCATTTTATTCAGCGCAGATCCTATATTTGAATGGATGATTTTGAGATGTAAAACCAACGATGATAAAAGTGATTCTAATAATGAAAAAGAGCAAGGTGTCGAAATTAGCACAATAACTCGAGTAGGAGAGTTTTATTCGTTTAAAAATGATGAAGACTTAAATCGAGGTACTTATGCCCAGAGATGTTATGTGCCAGACAATTTTTTATCATCATTTAAAGAAACTGTAAAACATGATACAAAAACTAAAAATACTCAAAATATTCAAGGTAATGAATATTATTAAATAAATTGTCATCATTTTAACACGTTGGAATATTTTGTAATTCATGCATTTTTACTTTTTTTCAAAAAATATTGTTCGTTTTATTTAATTAATTCATATTTTTGTGAAAAAATACATTTTGTAAAGTTTAATATGTAACATTTAATTGGTAAAACAGCAACGTTTCCTGATATATTTTCAAGTTTTTATTTATGTTTGTTATGTTTAATTTTTAAAATACTAATTTAGACGAGTGAGTATTTATTTATATAAATTATCTAATTATTTTAATTCTTGATATATAATATGAAAAATATTAGATCTTAATTTTAAAATTTACAGTTCCAAATTGTAGCAAGTTAAATTTTCCGTATACTATTAAATGATAAAAAATTATTTTAATAATACATTTTTTATTATATTTAAAACCATGTGTGAGCATTTTTTGTCGATGATTTTGACAGTAAAAAATATTCATTATCGATTAAATTACAGAAGATATCATTTAAATGCTGAATGAAATATTTAATATAATTATTATTCTATCACACAAACTAAAATACCGACAGAATAATTTATGTTTTCTATCGGTAGAAGTTCCTATCTCGATGTATAGATTCGTGACGTCATGATATATAATTTTCTTTT
>JABFQD010004179.1:0-12136 GCA_022817045.1 Psix sp. ZL-2020 | reverse complement strand
GCAATTATGCAAATGTACATAACCCATTGCGCAATTATGCAAATGTACATAACCCATTGCGCAATTATGCAAATGTACATAACCCGTTGCGCAATTATGCTAAGTGGTCTGGCACATACATTGCCCCACTACTTAAATAATAATTTATTCAAAATATATTCATTTTTGTGTTTCATTAAGTACTTATAACTAGCGTTATTAAAAATATATTCATTTTTCGGTTATTATGAAACGCGGCAAATATTATTATATAAATATTCATTATTTATATTAAATTTGTTAAGCAAAATTGTATTTTTATATATAATATAGCTTACCTTTACAATAAATGAGAGCAGCTCTCTTGCGGTTACAATAATAGAAGATTTTTATAATAAATTAACAGCAATTCGGACACATTACCGGTAATGGATAATTGTTGTTTACACATTCAACGATGTAAACAACAATGTGGCGCACGCATCGCGAAAGTTTACAGCGGAAAAAAGGAAAGTGCAATATTTGTTCTAATTCTTTATACATATAGTAGAATGATTCTTAATAATTATCGTAATATAAGATTATAAACCACATTTTAGTAAACAATGTAAAGTGCCATGTTACAAACTGGCAATGTTACTAGAATTAACTAATCTGTAAGTACTAAAACTTTATAAAATAAATCATGAAAATGAATTATTATGAAATTATGAATGCAAAAATTTATTAATTCATTTGTAATAAAGGTATTCAACTTATTCCTTGTCCTCCTTATGTTCATGACTTAAATGGAGTATCAGAAAGATATAACAGGTCATTAATGGACATGGCTAGATGTTTATTGAAAGAAGCGAAAGTAGATAAAAGATATTGGCCGGAAGTAATTAAAGCTGCCGCATACTTAAATAATAGAATCTTGGCAAATACAGTTGAAAATAAGTCCCCTTATAAAATATTTTTTAAAGAAAAACCGAGTGTTAAATATTTCAAGATATACGGAAGTAAAGTTTTTGTCAGAGTTCCTGAACAATTGCGAAAGTCAAAATGGGACGATAAAGCAAGGTTAGGAATTCTGTTAGGCTACACTGAAACAGGTTACAGAATCTTAATAGATAACAAAATAATTAACGCGAGACATGTAGATATAATAGAATTTGTGCAATGCATAGGTTTAGATGATAAACCAAATAATGAACAAAGCGAAACAGAAAGCGATGCAACAGATAATAATAGGGAAGTAAAAAAAACAGACAGTGAAAATGAGTTAGACGAAACCATTCGATATTTAAATACAGAAAGTTTAAGCGAAAAAAATTCAAATAAAAATGAAAACAAAAACAAAGACATAAACACAAAAAAAGCGAAATTAATGAGCAGTCACATAGGTCTCTAGAAAGACGTCGATCAGAAAGAAACAAAATTCGAAATAAGAAATATTATAACGACGAATTTGAAACAAATTTTGTTTATGTTAATTATTGTGATGTAAACTCGCCGAATACGCTTAAAGAAGCGATAAATTCTCCAGAGTCAGAAAATTGGAGAAACGCAATGAATTTAGAAATAAAAAGCTTAATTGTAAACAAAACGTGGAAATTAGTAGAAAAGCCAACAAATAAAAAGATTTTAGATGTAAAATGAGTTTATAAAAAGAAAGATAAAAATAGTTATAAAGCTAGATTAGTAGAAAACGTAAATTCAGAAATTAAATATCGAAATTTGATTGGTGAACTTTTATACGTGAGCACAGGTACAAGACCAGATGTAGCATATAGTGTAAATTACTTAAGCAGATTCCAAAATAGTTATGACGAACAAATTATAAGTATGCTTTAAGAGTCTTGAAATATCTTTATTTGACAAAAGATTTAAAATTAACATATACGAGAAATACAAATAACGCGACAGTCGATTGCATGGTAGATGCCGATTGGGCCGGAGGCAATAATGATAGAAAGTCAACGACCGGATTTATAATTAGATTCTTTGATAATGTAGTTTATTGGAAATCTCGAAAATAAGGTTTAGTAACAAAGTCGTCAACTTTTGCCGAATATGTGGCTTTATCCGAAGCGGTAACAGATGGCAAATTTGTACTCAACATGTTAAGAGAAACTTTCAGAATTAAAGTTCGAAAACCGGTAAAGATATTTGAAGATAATTCAGGAGCTTTAGCGATTGCAAAATTCGGAAATTTTACAAAAAATTCGAAACATCGAAATACGAATACCAAAACAAATGTAAGGAGGTGTGTTGAATGTACAGGGTACACTTGTATTGGTATTATAGGTGGCTCCCTCTGAGCCACACACCACACAATCATTTTATGAGTTTCATGTACTCGCGGATTTTTTCATTTCGAAACAAAGAAACCAGTAACAAGTCAAATTTATGCTCTTTAAAATGAATCATTTATACTTTTAATAAAAAAAGTCTACCACTTTATTTATTCCAACAGGAAGTGTCAAAAGTATTCCGAATGCAAAGCTCGGGTGGTGAGAAGGTCGCAAATGTCACATGGTCAGGTACATGATAAACAAATAAATTTAAATTTTAAAAGACATTAAGAAGACATTTAAATCGCATTTAAGAAGAAAAAAAGACTAAAAAAACTGACATGATAGGTTATTCAAGTGGACAAAGGTCCACCTCAGTCACGAGCAATTTAAAAAATTGCTCGCAGATAAAATTTTCATTAAAAACCTCTTCCTATGATAATTGTAATTTGTTATTAAAAAGTAGGGGAAAAATAGTAGAAAAAATGTTCCCCTACCAAAAATTTCAAAAATGAAAAAAGTTACATAATCAGTTGATTCCTACTTCAATTTTAAGAATTAAACGATAATCATTTGTAATTATATAAAGTTACGTGATGTTAACAAGTTGAACATATTTATAAAAATAATTCTTTACAGTAAAAGTTGAAAATATATTACTACATTTTAATTTGATATAAATAAATTACCAATAGCCTCAGTACTAAGTGAATTTGCCAGGTTCTGCGTGGTAATTTTTTGACTGATTATAATGAATTGCCTTCATTATAATTAAAATGTTTAAATTATAGATTTTATGTATAATTACTTATTTAATCGAAGTTAGGATCAATGTTATTATTAGATTTTAATATTGTATTGTACTGTTCGGACGCTGACCAGACAAAAAATTTAAACATTAATTAAATTTTAATAATCGTAGAACGCTAGTTTTAACATTCGATCGGACACCAAATGCAAACACTGCTTTAGGAGCTGATATTTGGTATTGTATGCAGATGCGAGCGGCCAAGATTTTGAGTAACTTAACGCTTAGACTCAGCGCGGAAACACCCAGTCACATGTAAACAAGGCTCACAATAAGAATTATATTATTCGAAAATAAATGCGCTCGCAAACAATACAGTGACGATGCACTATAAGTATAAGATATGGAAATACAGTGAATTAAAATAAATGATTAAATCAAATTTTCGCAATGAAATTGAATAAAGTATAATATTTTAGCAAAATAGTTCAAGAAGAAAATATCACTTAATCAATTGATTATTAATAAAAATGTTGAAAATAATCAAGTTCATATAACTCAAATTTGATGCAGCTGAATACCGATAAAATCAACGGCGCCAAAAGCAATTGAAGTTTGAATTCAAAACCAACAAATCCACATTAGCGACTTAACGAACAACCAAATTCCAAACTCACACGAACACCAAAATAATTTAACCACCACTTAAGAACTAACTTTGCAACTTTGTTGCAGCCCTGTAACAAATTTTGAAGAAATGGAGATAATAATATTTCTCTCAATTCATGCAAATTTAGGCGGGAATAAACAAAAGCAATAACAGACAATTACGATGTCGGGAACACCAAAATAAATAAAAATAAATGTTTCAAATCGATACGATTTATTAAAAATAAATATATAATAAATTCTCCAATCGATGCGATTACCAATCAGATCTCCAATAATAATAATTCCTTGCAAAATCGCTTTGTATAATCTTTCACATAATTAATGAAAACTATTTAAAATTTTTATCTTAATAACAATAATGCGTAATATTGTTTCATAAAAAATAATGACAATTAAATTTAGTAGAGTAAAATAGTTCAATAATAAATATTAATATTCTTAATACAAATTGAAATATATTACACGTTTTTTCAATTATTATTCTAAATTAACATAAAAAATAATTATTTCGTACACAATAAAAGCTTCTTTAAATGCTTGTTTTTAATCATTATGTTTTCTTATATTTTCTAAAACAATTATTGAAAAATTATTGTGTCATCAATAATAAAAAAATTTTAAATTCAATTCATTTTTTAAATTCTTAAAATTTAATGTTATTAAGCTTTTGTTACATATAACATGAATTTAAAAATCATTACATATATTTCAATGTTGAGTTAAATCTTTGTCAAATTTTGTCAAACTTTGAGTTAAATATGATATTCATATAAAGAAAATGATTTTGTGCACCTCGGGCCCATATGAACTCACTTACGCTTCATGTCAAACGAAGCGTAAATTGTCAATTTTTAACGAATGCGGTAATAAGTCGTAGCCAACTTCAGACCGGTGCCAATATAAAACAAACAACTGTTTTTATAACAAATGAGCGTGCATGGAAACTTAAAGTTACTTCCAACGTGTGCTGTAAATGCGATTTCAAAATGAGTGACTCCGACGTTGACGTTAATCCTTTTGACGAAGATTATTATCCGGAAAGTATTACTGAGCTAGTCAAGGCAGCAAAAGAGAACTTGTTTCTAGCAAAGTCAAGTGCGCGGTACGAAAACGTTTATAAAACGTTTACGTCGTGGTTGAAAGAAAAGAATTTAAAAATTAATCCCAACACGGTTCTGGTTTATTTTTCAAAATTGTCTCAAAATTACAAACCAAATTCCTTATGGGCTTTATTTTCGATGCTGAAAAGCCAAATTGGCCCGAACCATAATATTAACATCGGCTTGTACGCGCCCCTGATAACGTTTCTCAAGCGCGAATCTGACGGTTATGTGCCAATAAAATCAAATATCTTCTCAGGTGAAGAAGTCAAACAATTTTTGGAAACTGCGCACGACGATACTTGGCTCGCTACCAAAGTAGTTATAATGTTTTCATTTTAACTATATTTATTTACAATTTATTTATTATCATTGTTACAATTAAATTTGTTTATATACAATATTATTTATTTACAAGATATTTTATTTACAACTTTAATTATTTAAAATTTTATTTATCAAAAAATCAAATTTGTCAAGCTATAGTTATACTAATTATCATTGATAAAAATCAATCATTGACTAAAAAGACTGATTGAATTCGCAGGTAATTTTACTTTTTGGTGAGTACGGCGCTCTTCGATTGAATAAAATTACCAACATAAAGACAGATAATATTAAAGATCATAACGGTTTACTACTTTTAGAAATTCCAGAAACTAAAACGAAAGTCACAAAATCATTTGTTACACGAGGAGCATATTACGAACTAGTTAAGAAGTACGAAAAACAACATCCTAGCGTCCCTTTGTTGAAGCGCTTTTTTTTAAATTATCAATGTGGAAAATGCACAAAACAAGTATAAAACTATAACTTAATCTATAAAAAACTGTATATAGTGTAAACGTTTTGATTTGTTGTCATCAAGTGAATAGTGTTATTCGTACTAGCCCATCGGTCGAAACAAAATCGCTGTTATGCTCAAAGTAATTGCGAAGTTTTTGCGGTTACCCGATGTATCCCTATACACAAGACATTGTTTCCGTCGCACATCGGCTTCAATTCTCGCGAACACAGGGGCAAATCAAAAACGCAGCAGGAGGCACGGGAATTAGAAGTCCGACAAAGTTGCCAACGGATTTGTAGAGGGCTCCATTTTTTACAAAACGGTTACTCACGACTACATTATTTCTGCTATCGCCCCAAACCATGATCCTCCAGTTCCAGAAAAAATGCGACTTAGCGACCCGAATTCCAAATATGAAGCTCCGAAAAAAAATTGATGTGGAACCTCAAAAAATACTAGATAACACTCCTGACTCCTCATAGATAACATAGATAACAAATACTCCTCAACTCGATATTCTTGAACTCGATGGTCCTGAAATCGATAACAATTTTTCAACACAAGTAATGACTGGTTCAACAATCAGAACAGTCAACGACAAAAAACCCTTTGGAATTGCCTGAAAATTTACCTTTTTCATCGACTTTGAACACTTGTTCAAACTTCGAGATCCTTCTCTCAGTGTGTTCTTACATTATAAAGTGTTAGAATTTAACTACATCATAACGAGCGCCTATTTTTCTTCTCTATTATTTTGCCTGCACCAATCTCTTTATTTATAAGATAACAGCTCTGGTTACCTTTTTCGTTAGCTACGTATTGACGACCAAAAATCACTTAAGTCTTTTCTCGTCTGTGCAACCGAAACGTGGCTTGTCCACAATAAAATCAAACTAACTTGTATTAAAATTGTTTATCTGATTTTCATTAATGAAAGTTTTATATACGAAAAATTGTACTGCGGATGTCGTCTGTCAAAAAGGGGTAACTATCGAAATTATTCAACAGATAAAAAATGTCATCGATACTTATATTTATATACACACTATTCTTTTCCTTTTTTTGCAGGTGCCCTTTTTTTCATTCTTTATATTAAACAATAAATCTACAATTGTCAAACCAAATTAAACGACAATTTATTCAACATCCTTTTATTAGAAGAGAATATCAAAATTCAACATAAAGTTACAGCTTAGACCATATAATATATGTAGGAAAAACATCGTAGAGCAATGGACAACCGTAGTGTTTATATTAAAAGTAATCGCATAATAAATATATTATTATAAAATGTAGCTTTATGAAGATCTAATTTCATCTTCAATGGTATTTTGTCATGAAATATTGACTTATATCGTGTAGGTTACCTTGTATCTGTGCTTTTGTAATTTTGAAAGCAGAGATTATTGAGAAATTTACTACACTGATCAGATTTTAGTATGTCTTGCAAAACAAGTTTTCCGTTACGAGCGCCTATAAAATTTCTATGTATTTATGTAAATGTAAATTAGCATCACAATAATAATGGTTTCAAATTTTATAAAATAATACATATACTCACTGTTTTTAATATATTATTGTTTTGCGTCATAGATATTGTCCATTGAACGATATTTCCATCTTCAGTAAAGTAATTTTAATGTAACAATAATCACTAAATTATATTTAGCTAATATTAGGAGATAAAAATTAATCGTAAAAAAAACATAATAAGAAAGTCTAGAATATCATGTTTTCCTTTTTACTTGAAAGCAATATGCAGATTCGGCACTTTTCTTATAAGAATGTTTTATATATCTAAATAATATCTAATAAATGATAAATAAAAGATTTTTATGAACGATTTGTTTTTGATTTTTTGACTCAATTTTGATTAGTTTTTATGACATTGAATTGATACTGAACAAGTCGCAATGAATATACCAGCAATCGATTAAATTCTCAAATTTTATATTCAAATGTGAATGCTATCATTAACGTAGCTCATATATGTAGTACAATTCAGAAAATAAATGCATTATAAGAACTGATACGTAAAGTAACTTAATATTATTGTTATGGAACGTCTTGGAAAAAATGTTATTTATTTATTATAGGTTTATCAAAATAACTTCTTAAATATTTTGTATACATTTGTATTTCATTTTCATACAATTTTCATCAATTTATTAAAAATATGATAATTAAAAAATAGCAGTCATACAAAAAATTAATTTTAAATTTGAATTATTGAAAATAATGTACAATAAAAAACTTTTTTGTCCTACCTTTGCCCAAAATAGTTATTTGTGTATTAAGGGCGCAAAGTGAGCTATTGGCGCGCAGTGAGTTGCTGCGTGAACCAAAGCAACCTGCGACATCCCGAAAACTTTGTGCAGAGGTAGGACAAAATAGTATTTTCCGTGCATGTAGAGCGGGCGAAAAATCATATTTTTTTGCTCTCAGGCGTTAAGCGAGGCATAAAATGGCATCGGGCGTAAAATCAGATTTTGCGCCCGCTGAGCCGTTTTACGCCTTGCTTTTTGCACCCTCTCTACAAGGACGTAAAATACTACTTTAAGCAGAGGTTGGACAAAAAATTAAGTGTGTTTTATGGGCGCTAAAGCTATTAACTCGCGGTCGCGTTGACCTCCCTTAAACTCCTGAGACCCCCCCCCCCCTCGACTTGCCTTTGGCGACCCTCAGGATGTCTCAGGCCTTAGGGGTTTTCGGGATGTCGCGGGTTGCTTTGGTTTACGCAGCAATTCACCGCATGCCAATAGCTCACTTTGCGCCCTTTATACACAAATAACTATTGTACAGTCTATTAAAAACTTATATTTAACACATTATTTATCTCTAAATCAAAATCTATTAAAAAAATTATATAAACAAACAATTATTTTTAAATAAATTCACACTGGAATCAATAATAACATAATTAATAATGATTACACAATTAGACTCTGATAACTATCATTTTTTATTAATTTACCAGTATAAAGGGTACTACAGAGTGATAATAATAAATACCATTTCCAACAAATAACATATGAAATATTACATTAGAATTTTATTATTAAATTGTGGTTAAAATATTTATTTTACGATTATGATTCCGAATCTATATATGTATAGTGATTTACACTGATATTACTTTTTTCTCGATTTAAAGTCTATACAATAATTATACCATAATAATGCTATTAAACTACAACGAATTTCTAAAATCATTGATTACGTAAGATATTAGAAAAACTTTCATGAACGACCCACTTTAAAAATTTATAATTAAGTAACATCATAAATTTCCATTAATATTTTAAAATTTGAAAATTAAGTGTTTCATGTAAAAATGAAAAATTATGTCAATTTTTCATGAAAAAAGTTCATTTTGAAATTTTTAATTTTGAATTTTTTCATTTTCTGCCAATAAATATTTTAACTTTTCTAAAAACATCAAAACATTTGAAATGATTATACATGTCGCGCCATCTAGAGGTATAGCAGTCAGTCACTTCCAGCGAACCACATTTTAATATAGAAGTGTACGACCGCTCCCACCATCTTTGTAATATACATCGTTTTCTTTCTCTTTCTTATACAAACGTAGTGTCACCTGATGCTTAATTTGGGTATTTCTGATTTGGAACACTTCAGTCAACTAGAAGTGTTCCGATTCCTATTCGCTCTAATGTGAAGAATTTGTAAAGACATGTTCTGGTCTTTTGTCATATATCTTTCAGCAATAAGTTTCTTATGTTTGGTAAATTAAGCGTACAGTTTGACATAACGATAAGTGTCTTAATATTAAAAGTATATATGTGCTTAAAACTAATATCATCAAATGGTTCTAATATAATAAGATATAATTATCAAATTTTATGAAAAATATTTATTCTTTATAATTGTATTCTAGTATCATTCAATTGATTCTAAACTTGTAAAATGATTTTTGTTGAGGGCGCCATCATCTCTCTGCGCCCATAACCACAAAAAAGTTAAAATAATTTGTTTGAATGGTTTGAAGAAATAAAGAATGATTAAAGTCAACGTACACCTGCAGGATGCCTTTTAAATTTCATTTGAAGAAGAGTCGACAGTATAATGTACTATCAAAAAATCAGTACGTGATATGCATTGAATTGTTAGATGCTACAACAATTGAATGCACTTTAAATATAGACAGTTTAGGCCAAGAATGTTTAGACAATGTAACTCAGAGATTGAATTTGGCTCAACCAGAGTTTTTTGGCTTGCGATATATATCCCGACATGGAAAATCATCCCCGCGATGGATCGATATGAGCAAACCACTCAAAAGACAACTTGAAAAAGAAGCCAAAAGTTTTAACCTTTATTTACGTGTGATATATTATGTCACTGACGTGCAATTGATTCAAGATGAAATAACTAGGTATAAATTAAAATTTCCTATCTATAAAATTATAACATTTTATTTACACAACAAAATATATTAATGTTTCGCTAATTTACAGGTATCATTATTATTTGCAACTGAAAAGTGATGTTTTAGAAGATAGGATTCAGTGTAATCCTATTCAAGCCGCAATGTTAGCTAGTTATTCTATGCAAGCTGAATTTGGAAACTATGACCCTGAAAGACACACATCAGAGTATTTTCAAGAATGTACATTTTTCCCTAAAGTTAGTAAAGTAGTAAATAAATTTATTTTTTCTTGGAAATAAATAATTCATATAAATCTTTTCTTGTTTTGTAAATATACTATAAAAAAGTAATTTATAATTTTAGAGCATCATGGCAGGAGAATCAAGTACACTTGAAGCCTTACTTCAAAATACTATTAGTCAGTACAAAAATTTAGTTGGTATCAGGCAATCGGGTGCTGAAGATATTTATATTACAATTGTCATGCAGCTTGAGGGTTACGGATATGAAACTTTTTCAGCTAAGGTACAATCTATAAATAGTTATTCTTTTTATACACAGTTATACGGTTACTCTTTTTTTTCCCATTATTTAGATATGTCATTACCCTTATATATATATATTTCAGATTTGAATGTATTTTAAATTTTATTTTCAGGATGAAAAAAATAATAATGTTGTTTTGGGAATATCTCTAAATGGCATTATAGTTGGATGTTCGACAACTGAAATGACACAATTTTATAGGTTTGTAAGTTTTTAGAAACAATTGTTTAAATAGTATACAAACTGTGACTAGCTTTATATGAAATCTACAACTTTGTATTAACATTTATACAACTAATAGCACTTTGAAAGATTAAACACAATAAAAAAGAGAAATATTTTGAAATATGTAATTATTTTTATGCATGAAATTTCATAAAAAACAATTGCGAAACTATAAAAACTCAATTTAATGTCAAATTTATAATGAAAAGCACTTGATTAGAAATTGTATTGTATTTATTGCAAAGCAATTGAAAATTTTATCATTTGACTTCCAGGTGGAAAGATATAAGTAATGTAATAAATCACAAGAAGAATTTCAGAATAGAATGTCAATCTGATTCTGAATATGCAAAGCAATTTACATTTAGCGAATCAAAAGATGCAAAGTACGTATGGAGATTATGTATTGCTCAGCACACTTTTTATATGCAACATCAAGAATCCAGACCGCCGTCAGAAAGATTGCAACAAAATTATTTTGTGAGCTGAAAATCAAAAATAACCATGTATAAAAACAAGTACATTTATTCTTATTGTAATATAATTAATACATGTTTTGTTGATTAGGATAATGAAGTCGGAGACACTTCAGAACCAGCTCCATCTGTTAATATGGAAAGCAATGGAACAGATGAACATACGCGATGGACAAGCTACAATGATTTGTCTACATCTCCGTATCCAGTAGTTTCAGTTTCATCAACTGATATAAATAATCTTCGTGCCTTGTTACCTTCTTATAGACCAGCACCTGACTATGAAACGGCTGTGCAAATGAAATACAATAATGGTGGAAATAATGCACAGCCATACTATAATAATCAATCAACAATTGTTGGTGCAGATTTATCTTGTTTGCTGGGTAACGTCGTGAATAGAAATCGATATTAAAAATGATCTCATTTTTCTTTTTGAACAAGTAAATTTATATGATAATAAACATTTTTGTTATAATAATATACACAGTTCAATTCAGTAATATTTTACTATAAATAATAACCAATTCATTTAATCTAATCAAATTATCTATTCAAGGAATAATTAATTATATTATGTGCAGTTGAATGATTTTGTATATTATTACATTATGAGCGATTCTTATTTAGTCTAAAATAACTTTTCCTTTTTTATAAAAAATATATAATTCTAGTTGTATACATTAATTCTATTGTCGAAATAAATAGATTTGATTTATCTCCCTAAAATATTGATTATAGATATAATAAATATTATGTTTTTTGGTATTTATAGTAAAATATTACTCAACAATAATAAAGAATATAAACAACACGAAAATGTATAATATCTCTTATATAAATTTATCTTATTTTAAATCATTATTATTTAATTTTTCTAAGAATATTATATAATTTTTGTTTTCTAAGACATTCAATGTTTTTAACATTCTACCAA
>JABFQD010004178.1:0-12138 GCA_022817045.1 Psix sp. ZL-2020 | reverse complement strand
AATAAAAAAACCAAACGAAAAAAAACATCAAAGAATCCATAATTAAGAAAAAAAAGGGGTGCAAAAAAAGTGTTAAAATTTTACCAAACACACTCTTTCATCCTTAAAATAACACAACCCCACCCGTTGGGTGGGGGGGGGGGCAATTGGTACAAACTCATCAATAATATTACTTGGGTGCTTAATATGATTAGTATGATTTTTACCTACAAAATATGCGTAAAATGGTAAATTTAGTGCAAATTGCAGATGGCGCTGCAGTCGTATATTTCTCAAAAAATTATATCAGTTACTTTTGAATCAAGACAATCGTATTTTTGTGATTTCTTATCAGAAAATATAAACAGGGCTTCCAAAAAGTGTGGAAAAATCTACGTTTACCATTACCCAGGAACAACAACGTGGGCATTGTAGAATAATATTCCCACGGGGTACATGTTTTAAGTGAGTCCGCTCGCCTCTCACTATGGGAGTGCTCATTTTAAGTGTGTCCCCTTGCCCCTCTAATGAGCTATAATAATATGTTCGAAAATTCCACCTTCAACTTCAATGCATTTATTGATTCTGTTGTGAAATTACTGTACACAAGACAGAAGTATATCTGCTGGAATTTCAGCACAAGTGTTTCTGATGCATTCTTTCATATTTTTATGAACTTTCGGCACTTTCTGATAAATTTTGTTTTTCACGTAACCTCCGATATTAAATCGGATGACTTAGTATGCCAGTGAATTAGGCCACCACTTCCAATCCACCGGCCATTATAATTACAGTTTAAGATTCCTCATGCTACATTTTCGTACTTTTTTCAGTGCTATTAAGAGAAATCATACAGCTTCAAAAAATTCAAATCTCAATAAAGTGTAATAACTGTGACACTTTAATTGCGCATATTAAGTGCAGCTATGCTATACTCTATATACGGTATGGTATGGTAATGACATGGTAATGGCAGGGTAGTGGCGAGGCAATGGCAGTGCAATGGCACGGCAGTAGTATGGCACTGGCATGGCATTGTCAGAGCAGTGGCAAAGTAGTAGCAAGAAAATGTTGTGAGAGCAGTATCATGGCTATAGCTTGCCGATGGGATAGCGTTGCATTACCCTGGCAATGCTATTTCTATTTCATGTTAATGCTATACTACTGCCTTGCTAATACTATTATATTGTTATATATACTATATATAATTAGTATATTTTTTAGAGACACGTTCTACAAAATATGAGTCACTTAAAAACCTGTTAATTTCAAAGAAATTCAACCAAATTTACATTATTAATACACATTACTGATGAGAATTTAAATAAGTAATATACAAGTTGAAAAACTATCATATTAAATACTAAAACTTTAAACAATTTGATAATATTTTATGGAAAATTTTACGAAATTTCTTCTTCAATTCAATTTAATTTTCATAAACAAAATAAATTTTCTTAAATAGTCGTAATACATAATAATAATCATTTTTAAGCATTTTTAACAAAAATTAATACAAGTAATGTATAGGAACCAATTGACTCATGGGTGGTAATATCGTAATGACAATTTAAAATTTTTCTTAATTCCAACAAACACTAGAGAAGGTGCATTTCCGAAATCAGCTAAAGCAATTTAAAGTGTATTTCAAAATTTGTAGGTTACAAATTATAATACGAATAAATATTAATATTTCAACTTAAACAACTTTGCGACTTTAAAATTGGTTTGGACAATAGAATAAATTTTCCAGAACTGGTCGAGAATGCTTTAAATCTAATTCATTTTGTTCTACAAATGTCAATAATTCTACAGGGCAATATTTAATATTGTTCCAGGGTCTCGATGCATTTTATTTTTCTACCGAAATTTTTCCACAATTTTGTTAACATTAATAAAATGAATGTTCCTGTGCTAAATAGACAGGTGAAGCTCGATTTTAATTTTTTTTAACTCACATTGGCAAAAGCCACATCACCATACAGTTATCATTTCGTGTAACGCTGACATCAAAAAGTTAGAATATTGTCGAATTATACGCTAATTTTAGCTTTACATTTATATTAACATAAAAATCAGTCCTTAATTATATTACAACTTTTTTCAAACGAATCAGTGAAAACATATAACTGATGAGAGTCTTATGTCCACACATATCGAACATGTATAACTATAAGAAACGTTAATAAAATTCATCGTATACAAAAATTCTCAGCAAAGACTATCATTTCAAATCATCGTATCACATTTTATTTTTTATATAAATATACTAAATTTTTTATATTCCAGATGTAGTTTGCAACCTCATAGATTGCAAACAGCAACCCTCAGAATATTTAAACAAAAATTCATACTTTGATTAAAATATTTTAATAAATATATTCATTCCTGAAGAAAAGTCTTTCATAAACTACTTATAGATAAGTACTCAATCGTAGCAAAATTTGGAAAGTTATTTTACAAACAGGAACATAATAATCGGGTAATGAATTTGAAAATAAGCACTTAAAATACTAAATGCATATGCGATACTTAATGGGTTCGCAAGTTTGATATCTTGAATAGATTCTTAACAACTATAACCTGTTTCCATGTTTTCTTCATTTCACTTAAATTTTTCAAGATATTCGACCATTCTGAGACGTAAATCGTACCCGGTATAATTAGTTCGTTGATCTCATATTGAGATAAAGTCATTTACCTATAGTAATTTTAACATACTTTAATTGATTAATCAGAGTCAAATTCACCCTATTTGTGAAATAGTAAGAAAAGGGTTATTGGAATATATTTGTAATAATTGTTATGGTAACCGTAAAAGTAACACAAACTGTCAGAATGTCTTTTGCTAATCGTCTTTCGGTAATTAAACTGTTCGCATACCGCATTCTCTTAATAAAAGGTTATTCGTACTTTTCGGTGTTTCATTGATTAATAACTTAACAGGTTATGGGCCCAGGGATTTTCTGGTAAACTATAAAAAAAAAGTAATCGAAAAATAATTCGCAAGTTAGCGAAACGCGTGGAATAACCTGTGTTTGACCTGCTAAAATGTCAGACGAAAATTTGGCGAAGAACATCGTCAAGTTTGACGGGATGAATTTCCAACTATGAAAATTCCAGATTGGAACGGTTTTGAATACGATGGCGATTCGAGATGTCGTGTCCGGTGAAAGAGCCAAACCTGAAAATTTGCAAGACGTTAATGGCAAACTGTGGATAAAAGATAATGCAAAGGCAATGTGCATTATCGCCTCTGCTGTTGAGTATTCTCAACTCGAGTATCTGATTATATGTATCACAGCGAAGGAGATGTGGGACAAGCTCTCTCTCGTTCATGAGCAAAAATCAGAAGCGAACAAACTAATACTCATGAAGCGTTTTCACGAGTACAGGATGGGAGCGAACGATTCGGTTGTGCAGCACATCGCCAAGTTGCAAAATGTTGTCGCGCAATTGAAGGATGTCGGTGAGCAGATCTCCGACCTGGCTTTGATGGCGAAAATTCTGGGGACACTTCCGGCTAAATTTCACTCTCTGGTGACAACTTGGGACAGCGTTCCGGTTGCTGATCAGACGATCAAGAGATTAGAAGAGAGGCTTATTGCTGAGGAAGGTAGGATCACTGGGTTAGAAAAGATGACATCTGCGCTGGCTGCGACGATTGTTGGTGGTTCAGAGAAGAAAAATGAGCGCTACCAAGGAAAGAAAGAAACAAAAGGTCGTCCGAAATTTAGATGTTACGCATGTGGTGGATCAAATCATTTGGCACGAAACTGCAGATCGAAAAAGAAGAAAGACGGAAATAATGATAAGACAGAGAGAAAGAACGAACAAGTGGTCAATGCTTTTGTTGTGACTGAATGGTGGCAAGAAAGATTGTGAAGTTAGTAAATTTGAAGCTGTTCATGATTATATTCAGATGACTGACTCAAGTGAAGTCTGGTTGATGGACAGTGGAGCTGCACGACACATCAGTTATCGACAAGACTGGTTTAACGAGTTGCGTCGGTGTGCAAATGTCACTGTTACCCTTAGAGACAACACAACGTATCAAGCTGAGGGAGGAGGCACCATTTTGATAAGGAAGTTCGTAGATAACAAGTGGGAGCCTGGTAAGATTGAAGATGTGTTGTTTGTACCGCAAGTGAAGAAGAATCTTTTCTCTGTCGGGGTATGTACTGCTCGTGGTTATGAAGTTAGATTTGCAGATCAAGGTGTGATGATTTATTGTGAGGGCAAGCTTCAGGCAAGAGATTTCAGGCAGCAAAATCAGATCTACCGGATGTATGTTGTTGTCTCCAAGGAGTGCCAAATAAACTTGACGTCACAAAAGAACATGAAGTTGTGGCACAGTCGCCTGGGTCATCTGAATTTGAATTCCATGAGTCATCTTAGAAAGGTGGGTGCCATACCTAAAATAAAGAATGAAGATTTGGAAAAAATTTTCTGCGAACCATGCCAGCTTGGGAAGTCACATCGGAGCTCTTACAGAAGTATTCAAGATGTTCGAGATTGTCAACCTGGCGACAATTTTCATGGTGATTTGTGTAGTTCCATGCAGGTGGAGTTCCTAGGCGGGGCTAGGTATTTCTTCTTACTGAAGGATGAGGCTTCGAAATTCAAGTACGTCTTCTTTCTTAAGCATCAGTCTGATGTTTTTGAATACTTTAAGGATTTCGAGGCGTTGGTGAACAATCAACGAGGCAAGTCGATCCGAGTGTTGCGAGTTGATTGTGGCACGGAATTTTCAAACAATGATATGAAGCAAAACCTGGCGAAAAAAGGAATTATTATGGAGACATCAGCACCGCACACTCCACAACAAAATGGTTGTATCGAACGAGAAAACAGGACTATTGTTGAAGCTGCAAGGTCGATGTTGGCCGCGAGTAATCTTCTGCAGTTCTTGTGGGCTGAGACAGTGAAGACAGCTGTGTATTTGAAGAATCGAACAGTGGTGAATGAAGAAGGTCTCACACTGTACGAAGTTTAAACTGGAAAGAAACCTCAACTCTCACACTTGAAGACTTTCGGAGTGCCAGCTTTTGTGCATATTCCAGAGAACTTTCGACGGAAGTGGGATATCAAAGCGAAGAAGATGATGATGGTTAGTTATCAAGATCAAACCATAAACTATCGTTTGTTCGATCCTGAGAAAAGAAAAATAGTCGAGTCCAAGGATGTCATTTTCAACGAGAAGAGTGAAGATGAAGAGAAGAAACAAAAAGAAACAACAGTTATTTTTTATTTATTTCAGAAAACAACCAGAAAACAAGAAGAAAGAGAGTGGAGGCAAGAAGAAGAGAAGAAGAAAGAAGAGAAACAGAAAGAAGAGAAGTAGAAAGAAGAGAAGCAGAAAGAGAGGAACCAGAAAGAAGAGATCAAGAAAGAAGAGAAGAAGACAGAAGGTTGAAGGTTCTAGAAGAAGTTCCTGAATCGCGACGTGCAAGCCTACGTGAAGCATTGTCGGGGCCTGACCATGATCAGTGTCAGAAAGCAATTGATGAAGAACTCGAGGCACATCGTGAGAATGGGACATGAACCATAGTACCTAGAGATGGTAGACAGACTGTCGACTTCAAATGGGTCTTCAAGGAGCAGATCAAGAGTGACGGAAGTAAGCGCATGAAGGCAAGATTGTGTGCGAAAGGCTATAGTCAAAGACCAGGATTTGACTATAGTGAGACGTTTGCTCCAGTTGTGCGTTATGATTCTCTTCGAGTTATACTAGCTATTGCAGCAGCTGAGGACTTGGAGCTGGTCCAGTTTGATGTCAAAACAGCGTTCCTCTACGGCGAATTAGAAGAAGATATTTGTATGACTGTACCTGAAGGGATAAAAGTTCCTGAGAATGACGACAAGGTTTTGTACATGTGTAACCTTGTCAAAGCCTTGTATGGTCTGAAACAGTCTCCGAGATGCTGGAACAAAACATTCGTTTTGTTCTTGACTAAGTATCAATTTGTCGCTAGTGATGTTGATAAATGTATCTTTTATCAAAAAATAGGTTCAAATGTAGTGATCTTTGCTTTGTTTGTAGATGATGGATTGCTGATTGGCCGAGACAAAACAGAACTGAAAGAGATCATTAACTCGCTAAAAGAAAAGTTTTGTATTAAGATTTTGGATGCACGATGCTTTTGCGGAATGGAAATTGAGCGAGATCGTAAAACAAGAACTATCTACGTGCACTAGGCTATGTACGCGAAGAAGATTTTGAGACGGTTTGCGATGGAGGATTCTAATCCTGTTCTGATTCCGGCAGAGCCTGGTATGCGTTTAGAAAAGGCTAGTGGATGTTTTGAAAAGGTCTCATTTCCGTTTCGTGAGGCTGTAAGTTCTCTCTTATTTCTGGCCATTGTAAGTTGACCTGACATTGCATTTACTGTTAATACAGTAAGTAAATACTTGAATGATTACGAGGAGAGTCACTGTAACGCGGTTAAACGTATTTTCAAGTATGTAAAAGGAATTGATTGATGTTTAACCGGGATTCTATCGATGAATTGTGTGGTCTCAGTGATTCAGATTTTGCTAATGATCCAGAAACTAGAAGGTCAATTTCTGACGTTGTCTGCATTTTGTCTGATGGTCCTGTTTTGTGGGAGACTCAACGTCAGAAATCGGTCACTTTGAGTACCACTGAAGCTGAGTATGTGTCAGCTTGTTTGGTAGTCAAAGATCTGGTCTGGCTATGTAGATTGCTGAATGATATTGGACATAAATGTGCTAACGCGACTACTCTTTTCATGGATAATCAAAGTGCGATCAAGCTTGTTCAGAATCCTGAATTTCATAAGCGTACAAAGTTTTGAATATTGTTCTAGTTCCAAATGTATCTTTATAAAATTGATGAATGCGAAAGTTGAGAATTGATTTCAAATAAATATATTGTTTACCAATTATAACAAATATTGGGAGTATTGGAATATATTTGTAATAATTGTTATGGTAACCGTAAAAGTAACAAAAACTGTCAGAATGTCTTTTGTCAATCATCTTTCGGTAATTAAACTGTTCGCATACCGTGTTCTCTTAATAAAAAGTTATTCGTACTTTTCGGTGTTTCATTGATTAATATCTTAACAAGGGTAAACTGCTGTTTTCTTTTTTGCGATTTCGTAAGTTGGAATTTAATTTGTATTGCTAGCTTTGAATTTGAATTTCTTGACTTAGTATTGCCGAGAATTACTTCAAAGTTAAAATTTAATGAGATACTGTAATTGTTAATTACAATTGAAATATAAGAACAAGAAATTAACGATAACATGAATAACATTCTAAATATCGAATAAATACTGAAATTGATACTAAATGCTAAGCGTATTACACTAAGATAGTTTAACTGCATAGAATCTCTTACACAATCTGCAAATTGAGTGATACCTTGTGAAATTGAACTTGAGTGCGATTTCGAATATGTATATGAGAAGGCATTTGATTTCCTCGCTTGCGTACTTGGAATTGATTTATGCACTTGTGTTGTTGCTTGCTGCATTGTCTGCGAATTTTTCAAGTCGCAAATTTTACTTCTGCATTGTTTCTTGTGAAACTGTGTCTACTTACATCAAGATTACATGAAGTTTTTATTTCTTTCAGCTTTAAACTAATAGACAAAAGGTTTTTCCAAGCTTGTGGGTTTCGCGCCCTCCGAAAAATGTTGACTTATTCGTTGCACAAACTGTATCTCGCTTTGAAAACTAAAATTGCAATTAAATTTCGTGTTCATTGAATTTATATTTTTTACTTTTGAATATCTCTGCACTTTTCTAGTATCAAACGATCTTGTACTACCAAATTGCTCTTGCATTGCACTCTAAATTTATATTATCTATTATTATTTATTATTATTCCTATATATAAAGTGAAATGAAATTACAAAAGCGAGCATAACGATTTGATTATAAAAAAATAGAGCGAGTATATTTTATATAAATTTGCAATCATTATATTATTACTTGTTAAACATTTAATTTTATTTCATAGCAATATTCGAAATGTCATTTATCAGAGTATCTTTTCATAAATTATTATAAATAGACACAGAATTTACATACGATTTTTAAAAAAATTTCTCATTCGGTTTCAAACTCAGTGACACGTAAACATTCCACAAACTACGATATTATGCCTTATGACATCAGCATATGTATTTCTTATATTGAATCTCTTTCTGGATATGCTCAAAGAATATCTTAAGAGTGAATAGACGTAAAACTATCTTAGAAGTCCTCAGAAGAGATTAATTTAAAAAATCACGTAAATGCTCTACAGGAATTTTGTGTGACATCTGTCTAAAAAAAATGAAAGTATTTGGACAAAACTTTCGCGTATCACCTCATCGTGAATATACTAAGTTAAAATCAAAGTAAGCCTCATACTATGGTATGCCATATAGATGATAGTGTTATTTAAATGGACATATCATTTGTAAAGCCCAGAAAATTACTAAGAAGTTTCAATATGACGAGAATACTTCATGAAAATTACAGGGATAATTTAATGAAATTTTTAATGGTAATCTATTTCAGATTTACCGAGTAAAAACAAATAGAATTTTTCAGACGCACTTCTCCGGTCAATCGCTCAACTCAAAACTTGTCGCACATATCAAAATCAATAATCACTTGAAAATTACAACTGAATATCGCTACATTCGAATTCTAAAACAAATTATACTACAATGAATTGTTGTTTGTTGTTTGTTTAAAACACTTAAAATTACCCCCTCCCCCCTCTTCTGTAATTGTCGTCTCTGAAAATAAAGCAAATATCAGTCAAGCGGGTTGTTCCAACGACTATCTTTCCTTAGTAACGACTCTAAAGCACCTTCGCTTGAGCTTTACGCTCTTCCCGCCGAAACTTGAGTTCAATCGTTACCTTGCTGAAATCATGACGTAGCATTGTTGCGAGTATGTTTTGTCCTAATTTTCGAATAAAGTGAGACAACTACCGTGTACCATACTTAACACACTGATTGACCCTTGTACCTGTCCTGGCATTCGCCCTAAACTGTCTCACAAGAAATCACGAAAAGAACAGTTCTCGATCTATATATTTGGCTAGTCAATCAGCATGAATAATTGTTTCTTATACCTGGGAGACTTCTGTACGCAGTAGATTAAGTCATTAATCCTCTTCACAACGATTAATGGACTCAATAGGACTGTAATTTCGAAGACTTTCCAACTATTTCATGGGGACTATAGAGCCAAACTTTCTATCCTTTCTCAAACTAAGACCGTTTTGCCTTCCGGTCGCACCACGATTTGGAGTAATTAGACTTGATAGACGGCATTCTTCAGGTAGCTCTATGAATATTGACGAGTTTTTGTCGCACGGTAGGAATGTACTCATGTTGTGATGGTATAACTACTTCATGATCTGGAGGTGCTCTGGAAAGAAGATCCAACGGCAATCGAAAGCCTGTATAACTCTCTGCTGATGTGTATCCCATAGACTCGTGTTTAGATGATCTGTAAACGAGAAGGGAAAGAGCAATCTACGTATTCCAGTCTTACTGATTTTCAGAAATGAATTTTAATATAAAATTAAGGTTGATCCTATGCTGTCGTTCAACCTGTCCATTATATTGTGCATGAAGCGGAGTGGTACGTGTCTTACATTTTTCTACCAATGATGATAACTTTTTAAGCAGTATCGAATCAAAATTACGACCCTGATCTGTATGGAATTCCAATATAATCCCATGTCTTGAAAAGACTTCGTTCATCGACGCCTCAGCTAGTATGGAAACTCGTATATTCGAAAGAAGAATTACTTCTACTTATTCGGTGAAACAATTAGTCACCATAAGATGGCAATTATCATCTTTACTTGACTTTAGAAATGGACCTAGAATGGTAGCCTGTAACTTTTCAAAAGGAACATCTAAGTTATAAATCTGCATCGGATGCTTTCCTTTATCTGACACTATTATTCGTTGCTTATTTTTACAATTTTCTCAATAGAACTGTTTCCTATATCGAAAGTGTTTTTGTGATGCCAAAATCACCACATGAAGAAAAATCATGAGCCTCAATCAGCAGTTCTGGGTGCTAAGTGAGGCTCTAATATCAATAAGAAGATAACCACTTTTGTCACTCGTGCACAACAATATTTTTATTGCGATAGTACTTCTTGTGTCGCAATGAATCTTTTTTAGAACATTTCATTGTCGCTTTTTTATTAGTCAGCACAGTACGACAATCATCTTAATGACCGTAATCTACACCATAATATGTCGTTGTGCACTTGTGACAAAACACACTGTACGTTTCTGGACCTGAAACTCTATTCTGACTCGTGTGCGACTTGGCAGCGTCTTGGGCTTGCTTCGCGAGCCCTCGACTTTGCCTCGTTGCCAACTTTACACTCGTCACAATAAAGCTGTTTCAGGCCTAGGAACGTAATGTACTATTTTCCAGTGTATTCTCAAGAAAACACAATTTGCTTCTATAAATTTGCAGAATAATTTGGAAATAAGAAACTTAAAAATATAATCAAACCGAAAAGTGTTATTCAATATTATTTTCCTTTCAAAAATCAATCAGCAAGCAAACTAAAATTGTGGCTATGAAATACGAAAATATCCCAAATAAATATTATATTTGCGGGCATTTAAATAAAATGATACAAATCTAAAATATTTATCAAATAAATTTTATCCAAAAACTCAATTACAGTTTAGTATAGACCATGGGCTAACACACAAGTTATTACTAGTTAAGAGTCAATAACTTTACGTACCTAATTACAAACTAAATTACATTGACGTCTACTTACCTTGAATACAACATAAAATTAGAATATATTTATATTCATAAGTATTGATACTTTTTGTAATATCTGTACATTGTTATGTAATTAGTATTTATTCGTCAAATGTTAGTTTAACTTTATAAATCAATATATAAATATTATTGCGACACCTATCGTGAAAAATAATTTAATGAAAGAGTTTAAATCTAAAAGAGTATAATTGTTACAAAGATTGAATTCGTGTATTAAAATAGATATATTACTAATTCACGAAGAGAGAACTTCTATAAAAAACCAGCTTTAACGATTCAATTCACGAATATTTAGTGTAATAGGAGAATTTTTTACGTATTACAACAGTTATAGTTCGAACATATCAGAAGAATGTTACCATCCTCTGCAACAAACTCAGCATCTATTAGGTGACGAATATCACCTAAAGAATAAAATGCAAAACAAACTATTTTTCGAATTGATATTAGAGTTTCGGATATACTTAACATGCATACTAAAGTACAAAGTTGATAAAATGTTGGCCAATTTTTGCAATTCATTTAATAAGAAATTGTATTCTCATGTCATGAAATTGAATGGGCATTTCAAAGAGATATAAAATTTAACTTCGGTTTCAGTAATTATTTTTAGCTTCAATTTCCTTGATTTACTGGTCAGCTATGGTATCAGGTATGAGGTAGCTTCTACCTTAAATATTTGTGAGATTCCACCGTATACATAAAGTGAATACTTCTTGGTAATATGAAAGGTTGCATTCATATCAATCATTTTCTCTAAAAGTTTTTAATTTTTCGTTTTGGATAAATAATTCCTCCAAGCTGAAATTTATAAGAACACTATTTCAATATTTAATATCAAAATAGCTAGTGGAAAAATGTTGAAAATTAAATAATTCTTCAGCCCGTGAAACAATTGTTGTATTATTAAACAATATCAAAAAAAGCATAATCACGTATGTATCCTCGCTCCTATTAAAAAAATTATAGTGAAATGATAATGATAATGGAATATGTTATCACTATCATATCATGAATGATACTATATTATATAATAATCATATGATGATGTTATATCAAAATGTAAAAAAATATATTTAAAATAGAAAACTACAACCAAATTAATTATTTAGATATAGCCATACTGAAACACAACAATTTAATGTTGACCAATTGGTATAAAAAAATACGTATTCAGGAAGAATTTTGAACTCCATATCAATCCACTCGATACATTAAAAAATTGCTATGGTATAAAATCTAATTTACAAAGCAATACAACTTTTACATAACAAATACCAAATGGACAATATTAAATTAGTAGAAGAAATATTAATAGAAAACTTATATCTTACAACATTCATACAAAAATACATAAGATTAT
>JABFQD010004177.1:0-12139 GCA_022817045.1 Psix sp. ZL-2020 | reverse complement strand
GAGTTTATGTAATTTATTGAGAAAAGTGATATGGTTTCCGTAGTAAACCGTCATTGGATTCCACATACATAATGTGATACTACTGCTAACTCATGGTAATATGGTTTACTTGCAGTGTATGGATTTCGGATTTCACAACTGTATCGCCAGGGCTTTGTTGATGCATAGCAGTGCCGAGGAAGGCAGACAGCGGTCGTTACAATTCAACGGAGAACAATTGTCTACGTGCATTAGTGCTTTAGATTCCCGAGCAGATAAACAGAGATTTTTGGAAGCTCATCATGCGGCATTTATGATTCCAAAGAAATTTGAGTTCCAAGGTCATCGAGGCGATGATGTAAATTATATTTTTGAAAATTCTAATATTTTATTTCTCCATTTGGTTTTTCCTTTTTTATTATTATTTTTATACTATTTAAATTTTGTGAGCTTATATCTGATCGAAAAGATGTGTCTTGAATAATTATAAAACTATGATTTGCATTGAAAAGCTGTTCCAGACGCCAGAACCGGAATTACAGAAAATGCTGCATTCAGAGATGGAGCAGCGACTAGGCCAACTTCAGCAACGAGTCACGACGCTTCGAACTGAGTCCGAGGAAGTTTGGAAAACTTTGGAAACTGCGGAAGCAAGTTTGCGCGAAATGCTTACAGCCAAGGACTACGACTGTTCAAGATATTTCGGAGAAAATGCCGTGTCAACGTCGAAGCCACCTGAAACGCTTCCGAATAAACTCAGAGCTGATAGGCAAGAAACTGAAGAGTTTTATCTTACGGTACGTCGCGTTTTATTACCACAACTTGCAAAGAAAAAATCTAATATACGGTATTAATCAGTGATAATTTCGTCTGCATATTTCCACATAAAAGGAAGAGAAAGAGAGCGTGCCTGTTTGAAAAACATTTTTATTCATGAATTAGTTTTATTTCGTTGATTTTTTTAATTTGTTATACATTTTTTAAAAATGTATACACTTATTATTTTAATTAATACGATATACAAAATTTAATTATGTAATAAGTATTTTATTGTCATAAATGAATATATATAATCAAACTGAAAATGTTCAAATACAATTTTACATTTCATTTTGAAAAAACTAATTTCGCCGTTTTTGCTTTATTTATCTTATAAGTGAAATTGTTATTAAACAAGGAAATGAAAGCATTAAATAAGATTCAAATTTTCCCAAGTCTTATATTTACTTTATTCATCTTTATCATTTATTTTTGATTTTATATTTTGATGACTGTAGTATGTGACTAAATTCGTTATGATTTATGAGTGATCGTTAATCATAACAAATCTAGTGATGAATCTGTCGGTGATAATCTTTAGTTATTGAGTTATTATCTTACTTCAAATAAACGACTTATCATTTTGGACATAAAAATCTTCGACTTTCATTTTACAAGAAAAAAAGAAATATAAAAATTAACGATTCAAAATTAATATTCGACAGAAATTCCGTGAATATCTTCTGGGTACTTCTCGGATAGCCAGGCTTGACGCGAAACAAGAGTATATAAGGCAGAGTTTGCTCGAAGGGTTGAATGCTTCGCCGAATCCGTCGATCTCAACGACGAAACAAAAGCAGGCTCGTCGTAAGCGGATAGGCAGGTTACAAATGAACGGACAGCCAAAATTGTTTGGTGGTTCACTTGAAGAGTACCTCGAGAGCACTAATCAGGAGATTCCGTTGATTATGAAGAGCTGTATCAGAGTGATCAATCTTTATGGATTACATCATCAGGGCATATTCCGAGTATCTGGCTCCCAGGTGGAGATCAACAACTTCCGCGAGTGGTTCGAGCGGGGCGACGATCCACTTGCTGACGTCACGGATGCGTCGGACATCAACAGTGTCGCAGGCGTGCTTAAGCTCTATTTAAGGGAGTTACGTGAGCCCCTTTTCCCTATTATTTATTTCGAACACCTGATGGAACTCGCTCAACTAGAATCCAAACAGGAATTCGTGTTGAAAATGAAAGAGCTGATTGCCAGTCTCCCGAAACCAGTTGTTATTGTGATGAGATATTTATTCGCGTTCCTTAATCAGTAAGTATTACGTTAATGGTATAATCGAATATCATATTGATTCAATTATGTTTCGTCTAAAGTCTACGTTTCATTAAACAAATTCTTCATACAAATCAAGTAGACAACAGAATCTATTTTAATTATCAAATTTATTAATTAACTTAATTATTTGACAAATATTAAGATATATTCATATTATATAAAATTGAACAATTTTACGATCATGAAATCTAATTAAATGGCGTATATATTAATAATTGCATAAAAAATAAATTTATTCATGTATCATGTATTGATCGTTTTAGCTTATCTGAGTTTTCGGATGAAAATATGATGGACCCCTACAATCTTGCCATTTGCTTTGGGCCAACACTCGTTCCTGTGCCAGAAGACAAGGACCAAGTACAATATCAAAACCAAGTGAATGAGCTAATTAAAAACATCATAACGTATAATGAAGAGATATTCCCAGAAGACATTGGCGGTATACAATATGAAAAATACATCAGTAGGGAACCGGATGATGCGTAATTATCATTTTACCCTTTTTAACAAATGCACTTACATGTCGATAATATCAACTGTTTAATTCATAGCTTCACGATAAAGTTCATTTTAAAACAAACACGTTTTTATTTTACAGCGATGTTGGCGATTCACCTTCAGATCAAGTGCAGGAAGATATGGATTCAGAAGTTTATCCTTCAGAAGATGGTAAAATAAAACGAACCATATTGAAATAATCTAAAAAATGTTATTTAGTATTGTAAAATTCACAAAAAATTGTTCTTGCAGAGTCTGAAAATATGGAGGCGACAGCACAATTCGACTTCATTGCGAGATCCGAGAGGGAACTGAGTTTTAAAAAGGGCGATACTTTAACTCTGTTTACACAAGTAAGCAACGACTGGTGGAGAGGTGCTCTCGCTGGTAGAGAAGGACTGATTCCTGACAAGTATATCATGCTCAAGATAAAGTAAGCATTTCAGGATATCCACTTTCGAGCTTAGTGCAATATAAACAGCAATCTATTCTGTGTAATCTCACAACATCTTGTTAGTCAAAAATGCGAAAATGCTGAGTTCTCTTCAGATAAGAGCCAATTAAAAAGTATATATTGATAACAACGGTATTTCATTGAATATAATACAAGTTAGAATTTATAAACAATTAATTAAATTCAATTATGTTTTTTCACTAGGGATGAGGAGCGAGAAAAAGAGTTGTTAAAGTCTTCGAGCGAAGAATCAATGAGACGACGAGCTTCGAGTTCAGCGGACAGCGCTCTCTCAAGCAACAACTCTCCCTTGATAGGTTCAGCGAATAATTCGAACGTCTGGTCGTCGATCGCATACGATTCTTCAAGCTCAAATGTGATACAGTCAGAGAGCACGAATGCCAGTGCCGTCGTATCGACGGTTATGACTAGTGTGCCCTGCGTCTCATCCTCGCAACCAATCATCAGCCGAGAGGTATTGGAAACCACCGTTTAGCCTTACACAAATAGCTTCTATTTTCGTTGGACTCGCAGCAATCAACGAGAATGCGACTTCTTAGAGATACGGGTGCATGGCTCTCATTTTTTTTTGTTGTTACGCTCTAATTTTTGTCACGACTTATGTCCTTTTTGTGGATGTGACATGAACAAACATGGCTTAATATGTGTAATGATAAGAAAATACATTTATTAATTAGTTCATATTTATGGAGATTATATTTAAACCACCTTTGTTCATGTCTTATCTCATTATGTCATAAACAAATCTAAAACATGTGTCCTTCAGTTTATTTGTTTGAAATATTGTCGGTTTTGTACATCTAAATGTATGGCTAGTTATGCTTATGCGATTTTTGTATTTATAAATCTATCTTAAAGATATACATACATGCATATATGAGTGGATGTATATATACCATATATATGCACTCACATATATATGTATACATTATTTATGCTTTGATTACAGTATTTGTCTTTGTTTTTAAATATATTTTAATCGGTGACTCATATTTTGTATTGGACCGAGTCGAAAAGATCTCTAGATATGTCGAAAGTTCGTTCACGATTTTCCAAGTTTACTCTGTCAGTTTCATAGTATGTATGAACAATTTTGATGGCTGTGTTAAAGTTTATAATCAAATTTGATCTTCATCTCCACTTAACGTGCGATTGATGAAAAACTCGTTTGAGATTAATTTGATATATTTTAATTTTATTTTATATTTGATTAAGACTTTTTATTGTTTTAATTCATTCACTTTAATGTGATTTTTAAAAAGTCAGTTTTCATAAACCGCACGAAAGAGGTCAAAATTATTATTAATTTTTGAAGGTTCATTTTATTCAAGTCCTCATAACAAGTTCTTGTCGATTTAACAGTGTTGCATTGTTTAGTAGCAATTCGAATAGTTGAATGACACAAATTAAACTGGTATGCGCTGCGTAGTTGTAATTCACAAAGATTTCTATCCTCCTGCACTTTGCACTAGCATTGCTACGCACAGCTTCGAAGAATAAAAAATGCGGAATACTTATCACACATTTTTTACGAGCGGTTATTTTTCACTATCGGCGAAGCGACTTTTTTCATTCTAATTTTCATTCCTAAAAAGACTGATTTCATTACAAGAGACTGGACAAGTTAATTTTTTTTTTGTATTTCATTCCATCAATAATTCTGACATTGTTTCATGTCACCAAAATCATTATTTTAATATTAAGTTACAAGTGGATATAAACATTATAAATCAAGCCACAAACGTCAAAAGAATCTCACCCGTGAAACTGTTAACGCTCACTAGTCATTCAAATGAGTAATCAATTGTGGAAAATAGCTAATGAAGCGCGATACTGATTTTCCGATTCAAATTCGAAACTTCTGCAATCGGAAGAAGAGAAAAGATCTTAAGTTTTGTATTATATAAAATGTAAATAAAACAAATAACAAATGAAAAATACAGACAAAATAATTGGAAACAAAACGCGCTGTGCTGCATGCGCCTTTGTCTCTCCCCTTTTTTGATTGGCTCCAATTTTATGTTTACTTATAGATTTTATTAATTATTTTGGTTTGGATTGGTTGCTGTTTTTGCAGATTTACGTTTAATGGCCAAACGGCTCGCGGACTAAAAAACACAAATCTTTTACTCCTCTAAGTATCATCACCATTTTTTAGTTCGTATAATGAGTAACCCAATGAAAGTCTGAACCCAATTCGTAGTGTTTTTCTGAGTTCGAATTGCCGTGCTAACAGTGTCTTTCGTGTCTGCTTTTTTTTGTTCGCTCGAGGAATGTCTTGTCGGTTGATTTGACAAACCTGTAGAGTCCCGAGTTAACAAAGTCGGTCCGATGTAGAAGCGACCAATGGGATTTTAACCGGAGTCCTGCTTAAACGACGGATCTGTACTTTTTGGGCTTAGGTGAGTAACGTCATGTCTCACCGTTTTTGCTCTTCTTTATTTTTTTATCAGACTGTCAGGTATTAAATCTGATACAAAAAATTATATTTTATACAAATCAACGAAGCTTTGTATAAATTATTTTTTTTATATTTTAATGATTCTTTTTGTATAAAATTAAATCGACTAATTAAATGAAAAAGCAGTTTTTTCATTTTTTTTCTTGATTGTTATTCGCGTTTGCAATATTGATCAAGGACTTGTACCGCGGAGAAAATAGTGTTTAGGTATGTGTAATCGAATTTGTACTAGTTTTGTTTTATTTATTCATAATTATTTCGTCTCATACATGTCTCTGGCTTCAGTGCATGTGATTACTTGATGTTTGCATGTTTGGACAATCTCTTGAAGAATTTTAACAAAACATTAACGTTCCTGATTAATAAAACACAAGTTTCTCGTAATAATTAATTCGATAATTATTATTGTTTAATCGACTGGGATTAGTTTTATCTTTGAATAATCTTGATGAGCATTGACGTTTATCATTGTAGTATTTGAATTCTATTTTTAATCTTTGTAAATAAGTAGCCATTCTGGTAGAAATCTAGCTTTTTTCTTAAAAAAAGTTTTCATTAACGATTACTTATATTAATTTATGTCAAATAAGTCAATATCAATACATGTTGATGTAAATAAGTAAACGAAATATTACGATCAAACAATGATCATGTACAAAAGTATACGCAATGTATCGTAACTTGTTAAAATTCAAGACTGAAAAGAGAATAGTTTTTTTATTCGTTCAACTTGAATTCATATCGTTACAAACAAAAACTGATCATTTTTCTTTTAGGACATTTCAACGACTACTGCTAGAGTTACAAAAACATCTAGTCCAGAAAGAGAGTGTTCATCTGCTCAAGAAACTCAAGGGACCTCGCACGAAGTCGCGAATAATATGGAAAATTCAGAATCAGTTCAAGAACAAAATCATACAATTGCAGAGGAGACTGAATCAACTTCGTCAATTGCGAATTCACAGGAAAAGGTAAATTATTTTATGATAATAGCAGAATAAGTATATGACATTAATCAAGTTTTACTTTCACATTATTTCTGCTGATTTTCTAATTCAATTCAATGACGAATCAATTTTGAATTAATTTCAGATGTTAGGAGGATGAGGTCACAAATCGCGGTTACAACAAACACTGCGTTTGTACTTTTATTAAAGATAATTGATTTGCTTTAAGATAACTTTTAATGTTCGATACCGCTTAGAAATTGTATTTTAATGGAATTTGTATCCACTAATGCGAATCATGTTGTTTGCTTAAGGATATTGATGATAATTTGTATAAATTCAAAGAATAGTCACTTAATCTAGGGGAGCTTTGTAAAACTGCTAATTATACGTAATTTTTCAGTGGTGAATAATATTGATATTGTTAAGTATACGGATAAATAAATAATCCATAATAATTTAATAATAGCTATAATTATTTATATAATTAATCATTTATTTAATTGGCTTAAGAAATTGCATTCTATGTTGAGACTTTTCTAAATTTTAGTTGGGCTGAACACAACTGAATAATGGTTCAACTTAGATATAATTAATTTCTTATTTTATAAGTATTTAGAAAACTAAAACAATTTATTATCATTAGCAGATAATCAATTGTAATAACAAAGTTAACTTTTTATCTAATATTGACTAATCTTGACATAAAACTAATTGAAACATTCATAACATCAAATAAAATAGAATAGCTTGAAACAAATATATTCAAAGTACAAACAAATTTATCAGATTTGACCATTTTTAACGTTAATTTAAACTAAATAACTGTTTAAAATGACAAATACAAAAGGAAACAACATGTTTTTTAACCTCAACCTGTCCTGTTGTCTCAACGTAGAGCACTTTCCCTTGTAAATCGTCACTTAATTTGAACTATATATGTAACCCATTTTCATGGTTTTACGTTATTTACAGCAAAAACTACTCTAGTATTTAGCAATCCAATCCATCATCGTCAGCAAGCAATTTAACAAAACCAAATAAAATATCACTATAAATTGTAGTTAATATAGCATAATTGGTAAAAACATTCATTGTCATTTACAGCCAAACTCAGAGACTGATTCGAAGCGCAACGCCACGTTTGGCAAAAAGCATCACTGGAAATCGCAAAGCACAGGAGATAACGCGAATTGTCAAATCGCGACAAATTCTTCGCACGAAGAGGATGTTCAAGAGCAACACAGTTCTTTTTCGGCAAATCGTGAATTGTGGCAGAGGCGAGCGACCTCTCAGTGTAGTTTGTTGCCAACTCCAACGCCGAAGACTTTTCGTGCGTCTCAGGAGTTCCGAGAGCTTCGACACAAACATACCCCGGATCTCGTAATGGACTTACCACTGTCAGCCCAGGATGTGAACAAAAAGTCTGCATCGTCAAATAGTTTGAGCAGTTCAGATGATGAAGGCCCAGCACAACCAGCTAAAATTGAGGCAGCGACCTCACCGGTGGGACCAGAATCACCTGACATGAGTACCGCCGCGGAACGATTCGCTAAACAAAATCAGTGTACGCTTAAGAAAAATACGAAATCAAATAGTACAGATGCTACTGGTTCAGAAAAGGTATGAAATCATTTTTTTTAATTGTAGATTCATAATTGAAAAAATTAATATTTGTATTCAACAATTTTTCTCATTTTTTATCATTATTTTCCAATTAATTTCCACTCATAAATTATCTAGCAGTAATGAATTTTAATTTACTTTGAATGAAAAATGTAAAAAAAATATATATATATATGAAGGAAAACTGTACCCTTCTGAACTGTGATATAAGCTCCTTAAAGTATTCGAATAATTCAGAGATCAATAAATAGGATATTCATTTAGTTGAATTCATTCATAGCATTCATGAATTATCCAATTCAATTGCTTAATGAATAATTTCGGGATTGAATTCGAATTCCAATAAAACCGTTATTCAGGATTATAGGATTATTTCAAAGAATTACAATATTTCGAAACTTTAATTTAAAGAAATATAATCATTATAAACAATATAAATTTACATTTATTTCAGTCGAAGTTCAAGATTCAAATTTTAGAATAATTTTTAGAAAATTTGAATGAAATTATTTTTATAAATGTAATTCAAATATTGAACAATTTATCAAACAGCTGAAAAAATTGTTGTTTTTATTATGTCATAATTCATGTTGAGTAAAAATTTAATGAATCAAATATATTATACGATTTTTTTCTTTTTTGAAAAAAATAGATTCCGTAATTGTAATTGTTATTAAGTCATTGATGCGTCTAAATTATTATTAAATTATAGAATAGTGTCACTAACTACTATTAATGTTATGAAAATGATCAATTATTTTATATTATTCAGTTCATTAAATATTGACCAATTTCATTAATAAAGGATGGTTTGCTTTATTATTAAAACATAATTATCGAAATAAAATAATTGAATTATTTTGACTTTACATCGTATAATTTTAATTTAATTATGTATGAAATATATTATAAAGAATAATTTTATTGGTGTCATTATTCACCGAAGTTCTCCAATCATGTTTCCATAGAAAAATGATAAAATATTATTTTTCTCAATTACATATATCAATTTCAGAAACCGAAACGATCCGACACCGATCCGGACTCTGCAGATGGTCCCGAGATTGAGATCGTTCGCTCAGCAAGCTCTAATCAGATCTGCGACACTCAAGTGCCATTGCGTTCTCCAGTGCCGGCGCGATCAACTCCAAAGATCGTGGCTAAGTTTGCGGACATGCACTTGACCGGAGGCAGTCAGCAGATATCGACGTTCAAGCCAGTACCGCCGAAAGTGAAACAGCCGACGATCATGCGCAAACCAGTGCTACCATATCCCGCACACGCGTTGCCCCACATGAGTCCTGAGTTCGCTCGTAAAATTGAGAAACAAGCCCAAAGCGCGGAACAGCAAACTAACCGAAAGCCGCGATCTGACACCAGACTTCCAATCGGTTGAGCTTTCGATTCAAAGACGATAATATAAGAAAGCGAGAACAAGGAATTGACAAAAATATGCATAATCATCTCATCGACCAATCACTCCGCCCAGAAATGTTCATGTGTTTTCATGTGGATTTGTCGTTGCACAAACGAAAATAATATAGAAACCAGATTACATGTGCTGGCGAGAGATCACTTGAGGAGACGATTCATTTTCTTTTCCCAAGGGAAGATGGTCTTTCCGCCTGTTGAGTTATATTTTTTTAACTTAGCGATCTGCAACATGATAATTCTAGTCAGAGACAGAGCGATACGACTAACCAATGAAAAATCGGCTCACGAGGCAGGCATCGAAGATAACTTTTATACGAAAATAAAACACGACATGAAAACGAGCAATCATTAGAACAGCAACAGCCGAGTGAGTAAAAGAGAGTACTTGTGTAATGATGAAAACAAAAATAAAAAAGATGAATTTATTTTGTATCGAGACGTTTTTGCGAACTATTTGCACGAGAGGTGTCGACTCGATGCTCGACGGGGTGCGTGACCGATATTTTCGTATGCCGATATATTTTCGGACTCTTTCTTCAAGCGTTCACGCCCTCGCGATCATTGTCTTGACCAATGCGATGACAGATGAACGTGTTCGATGTTCCTTTGAGGTAAAATGAATATACGACCTGGCTTTAAGAAACGATTCGGAAAAGGTAAGATTTGAAAAGGCAAAACGAAGTGCTAGGAATTAGAATACAAATTAAACAACTGTATGCTATTTTGCGAGCGATGTTCGATATACAAAGATTACAAATATGTACAATAATAAACACAAGCTACTCATTATGTGAATGTATCTCTCCATATGATAATAATTGTTTAAGCAAAAAAAAATAAAAAACAAAAAAAAACAAAAAAAATAAGAAAAATCAAGTGGAAAATGTATTCTGCCTTTTTGTGTATCGTGAGAAGCAAAAAATGAAGAGAAATAATCGGGGTTAATGAAAACAGTGAAACGAATTTGATTTCACGGAGTAATTTCAAACAATGGAGAATGTAATATATTTATAGTGATTACTAAATTGGTTAGCGAGTCGGCGCCGTTGTTCGGACAATAAGTTTCTTAATTAATTAATACGACAATATGTAAGAATGTGGTTTGGTGTTACGTATATTTTATACTAAGTGATTTTAAAAATATGCATGTTTACGTAACAATTTTTTCAACTTAAATAAATTATATGAATTTATATATTAATCAAGTAAATAGTTTGGGTATTATTATAATTATCTTAAAGTGCAGATGCTAAGTTGTTTCGAATTCGAAATTATCTTAGTATTTTGAGTTGTTTAATTGTGAAAGAAACTACCTCAAATTTTGAAATAAATCTCATGATGAGGGCGTCGCTTGAAATTGTGAAATTATGATTAAACTTCGAAAAACTGATTATTTCTCTGTAATCGTCCGAAAGAATATGCAAATTTGCACGCACATATTTAAAAATAGCCGCATAAAAGCGCGAGTGTAAAAACGCGCCTATATTCTTAATAAAATGAATAAACAAACAAAAAGAAGCAAAAAACGTATTTACAAAATTAGTGAAAACAATGGCCAAGTGAATTAATCGAATATGCAATCCATTTTTGACTTAGCGCTCATTCAAAATATAAGCAAGTATTTTTCATAATCAATGTTTCAAATGCGTCACGACCAAATAAACAATCGACTAAACAACAAACTCTTCATCTCCCGAACTTATGTGAGATGAGATTATAAAACAATGAAGTATGGTAATAAATGTTCTTTCGAAATCGTCATTTCCAGGATCAAATCCTGTCGAATTTCGTTTTCCTTCGATTTTAGGCAACCTGACAATTCAATTACTAACGTTGTATTTTAATCCATGTTATCAATGTATGCTAATTATTCGTGTCATGGTATTATCCTATTGAAAGCGTCAGATTTCTCCGTTCATTCGATTTTTCATCAAAAATTGTTTCATAATCATGTTCAATAAATATTTACGTTTTAGCCAGAAATGTGATTCGCCTCTATCGTCAATACGATAGCTTTATAAAAGAGGACAACATAAATACTCGTTGTGCATAAAAACCAGATGACAAATGTGCACGTAATAACACATTGCAACCCACCGCAATATCTAAATACCAAAGTAAGAACAATTGTCCTTCCGATATTGTAACACAAATGTTTGCTACTTAGGTAGCAAACGGATTTTTGTTTTTCTGAAGTTGTTTATCAATTTCATATGACAACTCGCATGATTTTGATTCGATCAATCTGGAAAAACAAATTTTTTAATATCCTAGCTTTTATATTTGTATAAGTTACATATTTAAGCATTTGTAATTATTTAATTTTAACAGATAAATTCAAGAAATGAATCGTTTTAAAGACTATATTTTAAGTATCGAATAATTTTTAAAAATATCACCAACATACATATCGAGTATGTTTTTTTTAAAATAACATCGGTGAATCGGAAATCTCGCAGAATATTTTCGATTGATCGAATGAAATCATACTAATACCTTCTTATAAATACGTGATGATAGTTACTGTATATTTTTTACGTATTTAGTGGGTTATATTTAATAAAGCGTTATTTTATTCGAGGTTTAATCGCCACGGGCGAATTTGTATTTAT
>JABFQD010004176.1:0-12138 GCA_022817045.1 Psix sp. ZL-2020 | reverse complement strand
CGTCTGGATGTGGTCCCAACCGTGTGGATGAGTATACACAAATGACAGGATGAAAACCACGATCGACTCAGAACTTCATGTAGGGTGATGAAACTGAAAACAGGCGTTAGAGTACTGCCAACCAATCCCCGTTATTATTCGAAATGGCATCCGACTATGCTTTAAGCCTGTGACGAGATTGTTTTCCTGGTTCCCTGTGGATTGGGTCAAGCGTGATTATCCGGATGCCAAAAGTTCATTCGCGACTGTCTGTTTGCCCCTTCTTCTATCTGCATCTCTTTCTTCTCCCGCCTCCTGCTGCTTAGCCCTTCTTGCGACTCGCGTCGTCGTTTTCCTGGATATTAAATATTAATCCGGCCAAATTACTATTGCCGTGCAATCTTGGCCTCTCTGTTCAGCGTGTCGCCTCTCTCCATCTGTCGAGCTTCGTTTTCCGACTTGTATCTCTCCCCTGGCATGGTTTTCTATGTTGCTCTCGCAATCTCTAACTCGCAACCACCGGCAGCATTTCGCCACCAATGCGCTTCCTCTAAGCAATGAGGAGTAATCTAGGCGCTGGATTAACTCTCGGCTCAAGATATCAGTCGGGATTTACCGTGCGCCATTACGACTGGAAAGTACTCGCGGTTCAACAACACGATCGAAACTTCATTTGTATGTGTGTCATCGTGCGAGCCGATATTCCAAATGTTGGTACCCTGAGCTTTTTCTTTATCTCCTTGAGGAGGTAGAACGAATTGCAAAGGGGAGGAGACGCTAGTCGCCAAGCTTAATGAAGACGGCTAATTTCATACTGGATTATTAAGAAAAGGTTCTTACCATTTGGGGGTTCACAATGGCAATTCCCATTTGGTGGGCAGGGCGGTGCAAATAAAAATAAATTTTACAGCAGCGGTTCTTTAAATTTTAAGAGCAAATTAAATAGTTTGAAAAATTGTTGTTGTTTTTATGTTACCGTTAGTAGTTTTTACTTTGCAAATTTTAGAGCTGCTTGTGTTTTGAAATGATTGCATTGCAATTTCAATATTTTCTGTTGTGAGATACGATGGTAATTGCATTTCCAGCAATCAGGATTGGATTTGAAACAGAAACTCATTTGAAAACCATGAATGGTGACATTTTATTCTTATCAAACGCTGATTGTTACAAATTTTTGAAAAAAAGTGAAAAATAAACTACTATCCAATTAAATGAGCATTTTAACAAGAATTAATGTAAATTGTATAATTGAAAATAAAAAAAACTAAAATTAATAAAACTGTTTTTTATACATTTTTGATATTATTATTTTATCAGCATATTGAATAAGAAACCTTTGACTTTTCAGATTTTATTATTTTTGAATTCGAAAATGACTGCATTTCAATCGATCATAAGTTTCTATCTAAAAGCCATATAAATGACAATATTCAATCCTTATATTGAATTGTGTTGGAGTTTTATTTTACAAAAAAGGAAGTTAACAGAGCGAACAATATAAAAAGGGTGCTGCATGAAAAACACATCTGTCAAACATAACTCGAAACAAAAAAGAAAGAAAATCCACTTTTTGGATATTTTTTTCCACACAAAATATTTTGAACTTTTTATTTTCACTAAATCAGAATATTTATTTCAATACGTGTCAGCTAAAAATTATTCTTTTAAACTCACAAATTAAGTCGAAAATCTAATAGTTTCAATTGACTGATAAAATCAAATGTCGACATATACAAATAAAATTAAAAAAACAAAGTTACAATTGGCGTACTTTTGTGATCGATTATCTTTTAAGTGAAGTACAAAGTACGAGTCCTATGTACAGTATCACAGTTTTAAATCTCTTTTTGCATTTTTCTAAACTCAATGCCGAAACTACGTGTAAATTTTTTCCTTCACAAGAAGTCGATAATAATTATGTCTGCAATTCATTTACAGTATTCTAGCGAAAGTTAAAAAGCTTGATAGTGGATTCCAGATTTAATCAACCTTTTACATCGAGTCATTCTTCATAAATTAATTCGCGCGGATGAAAAAGTCAATAAATCGATGCGAGCGCGCAACTTCCGGGCTCTTTAAACGTAAGCATTACTTTGAAAGGGAATTTATTGTCAGATTCTGATAAAATATGCAGGCCGGATTAAAGTGGAGGTACAAGCGAGTCTAATTATCGGAAATGCATTCATCAATCGCGATTCCACGGAGATAAAATTTGTTTTATTGTGTTTCATGTTTACTTGCTGCTTAGTGAATAGCTTCGACTTGATATTAAGACTCAAAAATATTAGAAGTCGGTAAACAATTTTATCTCAATCGATCGGTTATCAGAACTTGAATGCTCTAGGAAAAAGTTTATAATATTTTCAAGGCAAACAAAGACATTATTACACAAATCATTCAATTCAATGTAAAAGCAACATCGTTTGTTCATAAATTTCGAACAGCATTCTCCATTATTCCGTCGAACCGTTTCGAAATTTAATTTAAATCCATTTCCTCCCTGTCCGAGAAATAAAACCACCCGACAATATTCTTTCTCGAGCAAGACCGGGACTGCCAGTGGAATAAAATGAATAAACAGTGACGTCTTGTTTTTCCTAACTGTTTTAGTATTTTTATGAACTTTTAAATCACATTCTTTTTTTACACTTGCTGCAGGGTGTAACAGCATGGATTTTATTCTACAAGCCGTAAAAGCCTGTTCTTTTACTTTAAAATGAAAAAAAGAAAAATCAACAAAACATTATCTTTATAAGTGATGCACATCTGACATTGTTTCTCGTTTTCGCATGAAGAGAGTAATTCATTAAAATAAACTTTCCCAAATTCATTTAAATCACAAAGACGAAAATGAGTTGAAAGTCAGCTACGAGAATCAACCTATGAGGAATTCAACTTAAATACGATCTTAGAAAACTTACATAGAGAAAGAAAGAATAAATAACAGTTAACTTTTTAGCATAGAATGCAAAAGATGTTATCCACAGTGTTACATTAATTATTATCACTATAAATTGTTAAAAATATATGTCATATATAAATATTAAACACAGAAATAAATATAATAAATTATATTAATATCACATTTCCATAAAAAATATGAACATTGTAGAATATATTTTCATTATTTCGTACTTGTGTGTATATAATATTTGTATGCGTTTATATAGATATTTATATATATAATTCAAGTGTTACATGATTCTCATAGTTATTTTTGTTCAAATGAGAGGATTAAGAAAGAAATAAAGAATGAAAAGAGATGAACGTGCATGACACAAAGAATGACAATTGATCCCGAAGGGTAAAGTATATGCTCTTGAGGACCGATAAGGGATGCAGATGTGGAGAACGGAGCCTCCCCGGTGCTTCTTTTCACACGAGTGATAGTTTTGAAATTGCAATAGGTTTGATTTTGTATACTCGGATGGTTCGTAAGTCCACTCGTCAAAACCCTTTAGTCCCTTCGAACTGCGATCTCCTGCGGAGATTAAATGTAACTCTTATTTACAATCGGGGTTAGAAGTGCCGAGGTCCTTCAACAAACACGAATTTTAAAATAACTTTGCGTGTGAAACATATGCTTGGTCTCCGACCAAAATTTGCTGTCTGAATTTTCACCCAGAATCGACTTGCCATCACTAAAAATATAACGCTCAGAGTCGTGTTATTGAATACATTTAAATTCTGATGTTGGTCGCACTCAGCGTTATTAAATGAATTATGTAGCTCCGCATAAAGCTGAAAAATATACGACCAATAAAAGTTTTATTGCTAATAGCAAATTCGTTGTTTTCAGCAACGATAATCAATCAAAATATTACGCTAAAGAGTATGTTTATGCGACTTCATCTAGTGCAATTTACGGCTAGTCATTGGTTTTTGTATGTACCTGCCATTGAATTTCAACGTTGACAAAATGAGGTTTACAATAACGCGCAAAACATTCATAATCGATTGCAGACTATTATTTGTACAGCTCGTGGAATTATACGTTATATGGCTTGAGATCATACGTGCTCAGAATTACATTCACGGGATAGTGTATGCGAAAAGTATTAAGCGCGACGGTTGTTCCGGCTGGTTTCATTGCGAACACATTGGCGTCGCGAAGGGCGCGTATTTAAATAATGAAATGTATATTCAAATAGGTCGCATTATTTTTCATCGACGTCCAAAAGTCGGATTTCAGTTTTGGTACACGAGTCTCATTTATCATCGTGCCATTCCATCGTTTACCGTCATTCATTCTCATGAACGTATTAAAATCATTTCTCATTCAAAATGATTTTCCGGCACGTTTCCGAAAATAATGAAAAATGATACATTTTTTATCACCTCGAGCCATTTCCAATTCCGACGTGATCGACGAAAATCCGTCGATCATTGTTTTTCCCCCGAATTTCTGCATTCACGACTTGAGTGTTTCTACAAATTGAACACAGAAGATCTGACGTCGCGAAAAACCTGGAACATTTTAAAGACTCTGAATAATTCAGAAGAGGCGATGTTTTAACTTTCGGCATTTAAAAATCTCCTGCCATGGAAAGTGTTTAGGCAACAAGTGCAAGCATTCAGCAGCGCGGAATCGACGCAGTTTTTCGTAGCTAGTCAGAAGGAAAAACAATATTTGTTTCGACGTCTATCCGAATCGAAGTCGACTTTCCCATTTATTGCATAGGAGATATTCGAGTCAATACAGTCTCAATGAGATGAGCTCACTTTGTTCGAATAATCTATGTTTCGCTCAAAATGTGAAAGATGAAAAAAGCTTTCTTTTTAGGAAAGCAATATAGTTTTGTGTAAAATGGTTATTTCTGAAGAGATTTTTCCGTTCACATTATTTCCGTCCATTTTCACAAATTCATAGTAAGATACTCAATTGTTTCAATAGCATTATCAATAATCGGCTCCGAAGGATCAACATAATGAGCAGCGCTCGTTAGCAGCTTAAAGATATTAATGCAACATTCATATCAGTAAGTGAAAACGATTCTTTGTTGGGTTAAAGTTTATTTTTATAATAAATTAATGGCGAGTAACAAATTTAGTCTGTCGAGACGATAAACTAACAACAATAAAACAATTAATACGAACTTGATTATCCTCGAACAGTGTCAATTATATTATATCAAATATTTGAAATCGATCGAGGAGTCACTCATTCGTTGTCTGAGATTGTTTCTGTACAAGATAAATAGTATAATCATAAGTACGACTATTGAAACTGAAGCTCCTAACGTTATCCAATAGGTGACGCTACTTTTATAATAAACTTCTATGTGTGCTAGAGCTTCACTTGTTGTTTCATACGATATTCCAGCAATGCACGTCCAGCGACCAACATTCTCATAAGCATTATCTGAAACAATAGTTGAATTCGTATAATAATTTATTTTGTTGATAATTAACCAAACAATAACAAAATATTTTATTAAAAAATAATTAATGTCTGTATATCAAGTTTTTAAGTATTGATACAAATTCAATAACTTTCACTGAAGTATCTCATATTGACAATTTTAATTTATATTCAGTTTTTAATAAATATAAACGAAAATAATTGAGCATGTAAACAAAATAGTGTTTGTTATGAATACGAAATTTAATTAAAAGAAAAATAAATAGTTATTATGTTTTATTATATTTTCTTTATATTCTGTTTCAATAAAATGATTGTTTGTACTTGAAATGACTAAATAAAAATGGAGCTCTTAACTAATACAGGCCTATTGGATTGGTTTATATTCTGTACCTTTTATCACTAATTTACAATATCGGTTATTCGTTTGAATTGAATACCGAATGTCCGTTTTGTATTGAAGTGTGGTGCCATCCGGCTTGATCCATCGACAGTAGTCAATATCGAATTCGGAGCCCGGGATTGGAACACACGATAACGTTATCGGCACATCAGCAGAATTTAGCTCCATCTTGTCTTCTGAAGCTATTATCGAGGATTCTGAAACAAAAGTCATTGCGAGGAAAACGTGACCCAAACTTTAGATCCTTTGGCCAATAAAATCCTTTGATTATTTCATCCAACTGAAAGCTATTTAACGAAAAACGGAAATGAAATATCTGAATTCAAGGGAAAAAAGTAAAGCCATTATTAACTGAACGATAAAAATTGTTCATCATTTATGACACGCGATATTTATGAAAGAATTGCCAGACAATCAATTCTTTCTGGCAAAATACTGTAAATTTATACAATCAGTACGACGAAGCGTGCTAGAGTTTTGAAATTTATTCGCTCTGTCAAGGTGATTACAAATAAAAAGTCGAATTTGAGACTCAAAAAATTAACGAACATTTGTTTATTTTTATTGACGAAAATGCAAAATCAAAATAATAAAATTTAATTGACGTCGGGTTTCTGTCACTCATTTAAAAATTATTCGGTAAATGAAATATTCCCTCAATACAAATCTTCCTATTTTGTTGAAAAATAATTCGTATACTCACATTCATTTTCAGTTTAAATGTCGTTCGTGCAAAATCATTAAAATTGATATCTATATCATCTTGAAAAGATATAGCGAAACTTAACACGTTTGCCAATTTTCGATTAGTTAATTATGATAATAATAACAACATAACAAAAACAAACATAAATGTAAAATTGCTTTCGTTATGTGTTGGAAGTATTAGTGTAGCAATTTGCATCGTGCAGAAAGTGCAACTAAAATAATGAGCAATGATCAAGCTGATAATATTATGATTCAATCAAATCCAATAAACGTACTACTCAGATACTAGTTTCACAATAAGAGTATACTCGTGGCGCGTACATGCGGGCATATGAATTTGAACTTGAAGCCAATGTGTTTATGGGAAGATTATATTACGAGAATGTTGAGCTTATTAAAATATTATTGGGTGTTTTGAAATTATACTCATCGTTAATGAATCCTGCATTCGCTAAAGAAGAAACCTATACTTTTAACAAAATGATATTTCTCAACCACTTTTTCACCATTAGATCAAATTCTCGATAATTGTCAGTTAGTGTTTACTCGTCTATAGACAAACAATCGATGAAATTCATTCATGATATCTAGCTCGGAACTATTTAGCATATTCATCTGTTGTACGATAATAAACATAGGGGTTAATAGCACATAATAGTTCACTTTGAATTGAGCACAAACCTGTGACAATGACGGGAACACGTGCTTCCAACTCCAACCCCATGCGCAGCCCCATTTGACAGCTCCAGACTCCGTTATCGGAATAGTTAGCACCTGGCAGATTTGCCCCGCATTCGCCTAGAGCGAGGCCAGCACCTTCATAGGCCACAGAACCCGACAACAGTTTTTTGCTCGTGGTCATGGAGTACATCGTGCCATTGGGGCTTTTAATCGAGCAATATTTTAAAGCTGACTGCGTTTTACATTTTATCTGAAGATGCATGTGTGTTTTTTAAAGAGATGTTACACGTCTGATGTACGCTTGTAAAATAATGATTGGGGTGGCACCCCGCAGCAAATGTGTCTGTGAATGGATTTTGATAATGGTCCGAGTCAACCGTGAAAAGTCGCCGACCGTTATTCTTGCCTTTATCCGGATAGGCAGCTTGTAATTACAGTTCAATCGAATATCATATTTACCTTTCGGATTCACCGTTCAACTATACGATTATCTATTCGATCATATTTTTTTTGTTGAACGACAAATCTCTGCGGTGAACATATTCTTATGGATCTGGTAAATTTATAAATCAGCGTTGCAGAAAGATGCGTTTGATATGAAATGTCGCTCTTACCCAATTTTGTGTTTTGGCATAAATTATTGGATCGGCTAATCATGACGAGAAAGTACGAAAATTGGCGAAAAAGTCTCACATGTAGTCACCTGAAAAGAGTTTCCACGTGAAACGTATATTTTATCCGCGGTGGCGACTTTTGGAGAATTGTCGGGCTCTCGTTGGACGTGAAGTATAGAACCCTCGTGACTTGATTTATCTTTGACATCTACGAGACATTTCCAAATACCAAAATCTCTCTCATCTGGTCGGCGAATTGTGATGCCACACTCCTGCGAGTAGCTTTCCCAAAAGCCAAAGCCATTTCCAAAATATTCATATCTAAAAAATTAACAAAATACATTTAACGATTGTGTGCTTGCAAAAGAAAAACGCTTCCAAATCTGTCACTTAACGAATAATTGAATAAAAGTTAAACAAATAAATTAAGTAAACTAAAATAATCAAATAATCTTTTCAACATTTTGATTTATTTTTCAAGCTATTTTGTAGCAGTATAACAAGGTAGTTGTTATGTAAACGAAAAAGTTATACGAATTCGAACACCTGTCATCTCCCACGCCCGGATTTACAACAATAACATTATTGTTTGGGTCCTCGAAACGGCAAACTGTAATTCTAACGTCTTCATGAAATTTGCAAAGGAGATTGATTTCGCCATTGTCGCCAAAGGTCACTGATGCGTTGACCGAAGGAGAATCTGAAAAGGATTATTATTTGTTACTTTTGCATCAATTTCGGCCAGACATATAAATGAAATGACGTGAATTTACCGTAAACGTGCAGGTTTATTTTCGAGTAGAGTTTGATCGATTGGCCCTTCGTGTAATAGCTCGCCATCCATGTGCCGTTGTGATAAGACGTGACCAGCGGAATGTCGTAGAAGCACGCTCCCTGTTGTTTGCGCACGAGATTGCCCTCGGGATTTTGTATCTCGCAGTAAATTACACTTTGCGCAAACATCAGTTGATAATACTTTGATCCTTTTTTTGCGTAAACGTTGTCCTGCAATTTTTTGCAACCATTTACTGATAGAGCTGATAAAAGCTATATAGTCAAGTGACAGTAAATACAGTAAAAATTGTAAACTTACAGTCATAACGGTTTGATTCGCACGATTCACGACAGTGATTTCAAAGGTGCCAACTCGGGATTCCATGGTTCCCAAATTTGCGTAGAGCTTCCATTTTCCAGAGTAAGAGGGCTTTACTTTCATTCTGACAACGCATTGGTTGTTTTTCGAAGCTATGTCCAATTCATCAGAAATTGAATTGTAAACTTCATTTTCCTGCAAAATTTGAATGGCACGAGAAATTAATCCACTCTTTCATGAATTCAAAATGAAATTCTTGAGAATATAATTTGAATAAAAGATTCTTTTTATCGATAGTTCCAATTTCAATGAGAACAATCAACCTTTTATACGTACGATAAATGGACGGTCGTTCAACATTAATATTAAAACCATGTTCTTGTCATGTTTGTAAATATTGTTAAAGATTTAATAAAAGAGTCTTTTCATTAGTAATAGTCTTTAAACTTCTTTAATTAATTTCTAACCAAAGATGCCGCAATAATGGAAGAACATTTATAATCAAATGAATTGAACTGAATAGATTCTTAAAAATAATAAATTCTCATTTTTGGTCTCACTTTAAAATTAGTAACTTTAAGAATACATATAGCAATTTGATTATAAAAAATACATGTAAATAAATAAATTTATCCTTGGTTTTTTTATACCTGTGAAAGAAGTTTTCAATCTTTAATATTAATTTATACACATGATAAGACTGATTTTGGAATTATTTTTAAGTCTTCAAGAAACACCTTTAAACAAGAAATTAAGATATAACTTGAATAAATAATGATAAATTGAACGACAATACATAAAGATTCAGTATAACAATCTACTCAAATACGCAATTATTTCAAATAATATACACAGTACGTTTACTTAATGTGATGAGAACGTCAATAATGGATCGACAAACTTCCATTTGCAGTAGTTTCAATTTGTTTCTGAATACACTGGATCATGACTTCTAATTGTTATCAAATAAATGTCATCAATATAACTAAAGTACCTGGTTAACTAAGGTGCAAGAGGTGAGGTTTTGATAAACATTTTCTAAGTGCGCCAACACGTAATTTCCATCTGCTACAGTAACTTGGCGCGATGGATAAATCCGTTCCTCCTTGATGACCTGCCAAAAAACAATCACTAAATGACTTTGTCCACAAATAAACTTGCGCATACAAAAGCACACTTCTGACTTGTTTTCAACAAATCTGATTACGCCAAAATCATCAATCAAGCGTGACATAACTCAGTGCCGTTGAACACCAGCAATCGATGTTTTCCATAATTTTTACTATCCATCATTACAACTAAATGACAGCCAAGCTCACTGATAGCAATCCATCACTTGAGATGTAAACTTTTTTGTGTATTTGCAGAAAAGAATGAGATGATAAGACTATCTGGCAGTTCGACCATTGTTTACTTACGTTCTTAATGTTTACGTCGAACAGTGCCAGACGTGACGTGACGTCGTCTGGTCCCTTCTCAATATACGTAGCATTGATCTTCCAAAGACCCTGCAGATCCTTTGAGGTCAACTTCAGATATAATGAGCATTGATCTTTGTTCGCGACCATAATGTCTGTTGCTGTCTGATATGTCAGATTCGAGAAATCATAGCTCTCCCCCTGGTTCGTAATCACGATGCATTTTTGGGCTTTTTTCAACCCCACACTCAGGTATATTCGTTCACCTTCGACGCCATAGATCGTCTGCACTGAAAAACAATTATGGTAATCGCACCGGTGGTTTAAGAAATGCACAGTCCAAATGAAGGGCGCGTTGTAGCCCAACAGAAAAAGGGAGGTACCAGCAATCAACCATAAATCAGAGATTACCATGAGAGGTTTGCGCTTGCGCAACGATCAGCCACGCTAGAAAAACTAACTGGATCATCCCGATCTCCCGGAGACTTAAGATCGAATGAACAGTTATCGATCGTTCTGCGTTTTATTGCAATAATTCCCCCAGAAGAACGACAACTTGTATTTTGTTCTGCAACGTCGATCTCTAACTCCTAAATGCACTGTATGATAACAGAAAAGTGAGCTTCGGGAAAAATGTTTCTAGTTTGCAGTAGTTCTGTTTATCAGTGCATCATCTTATCGTATTGCATGATTTAGTGAAATATTCGATCTCTATTTTTTGCGCAAATTCTATGTGAATTTGGAATTTTTTCTTGTCCATTAACGAGTGAAATTAACAGTTACCACAATGTTATTATAATTAACTACTGGTATCTTGAGACATAAGCAATCTTAAATTATCAAACGATTCACGCGTTGTCAGCAGAATGATTAATATAAATGGGAAGAAATAATTTATTTGCCATTTTATTATTTGTTGAAAAATGTTTTTTGCATTTCTCAGTTTTAAACAATAGTTTCTTAAAAAATAGTTCCTGACACTTTAAACTGGAAACAGTTTAATCTACATAATGTGTGGTATTTTTTATTTCTCAGAATTCATTTTTACTTTTTCAATGTGGAAAAAATACGTTTGGCGACGCAAGTTTTGTATTTCTACTAAAGTTTTAATATGACGCAGTTTCATCAAGTTATGTAAAACCGCATAATCTGCCGGACAAAATCAAAACACATCTGGGATTCCCTGACCTTAGAACGTTTTTCTAAAAATTGCGTAATTTACTTAAACGTAGCGTATAATGGTGATAAAAGTATGTCGTATAAATGTGGTTAATAAACAATTCAGATGATCTTAAAAGTCGTCATTAAAATCCATTTAGTATCAATTAAATATAATTAATAATAAAAAAATGTTGTTATCATTATCAATATACGTGCGAGATTAGCATTTTTTAGTTTCACTCAATCCCTTAAATATAGTCACTCATTTAAAAATTTATATTTTTCGCTGTTTCATTATTTATTATCGTATCAGTGACACCAAACGGCGCTTAGTTTATCGCAACCTTATCTCTACGTGCACAAACTCTCGTCGCGCAACTTACAATGACCGCAAGCTCATCTGCAAAGATAGTCATCGCGCATTATAAATATCTTATATTTAACTGTTACACATCTAGATTGACAGTGATGAGTTTTGCAGATGAAAACAATATCAGTCGACAAAAGATGAACAAATATAAAATGTTTTTGAATTATAATCGGTATTATTGAACGATAAATGTCCCCATTTTGCAAGTTTCAAATAAAAACACACAGAATATTATGAAATTAATTTTATTCTCTGATACAAACAGATCTGTGCTGAATGAATTTGATTTTAGTTCAGCAAAAATATCAATTGCTAATCAGTATTTTTACAACTTATGAAGCGCAACTTT